>SRPN01000201.1:0-45106 GCA_018360045.1 Claviceps capensis | reverse complement strand
GACAGCTAGGGGGTGTATCGCAGGGTATATAGGGGTAAACAAAGCACATCAGAGTGGCCAGACGGCTGCGCCCATTCTTTTGTGCAACACTGTGGTATGTCCTGTGTTCCAGCCAAAGCTCCAGTATTTAAGCACGAGTTACTTCCGTCGCGGCCCTACGCTGCGCTTCGGGGCGAAGAAAGACTCACCTCGCTACGCTTCGGGCTGGAGAGCGTCGGGCTGGAAAAGGGAGGTTTGCGATGTGGGTGGGAGTTTAGCGGATGGGATGGCGGTTGCGGACGTGCATGTGTGCGCATTGTTTCGGCGTCAAACTCATGTGTCTGGTATGTGCATACGTCGTATGTTTATCCGGTTGATCAAGCAGATCGATCAGACCCGTCATTCTGCATCACAAGTGGCTAGGCTCAGTGCCGGTGCCTTGGCCAGTGCGGACTTTCCTACCTACCTACCTAATTCTCTCGAGTCTTGAACTCTTGAATTTCCAACGTCCTGTTTCGTCCAATCAACCCTTTCTGTCACCTACCTAACCTACCTTGTTCCCTGTCTCTTTTGTTACCCTTTCCCCAGCTTTCCAATGTCTTCCTTTCCATCAACCTATGTGGTTGCACAACCTTAACCTCCTTGGCCTTGTTTCATCTCGTCGCAACGTATGTACCGTTAACTCGGCATCTGTTGAGACTCCGAGAGAGATTCCATATTGCCAGCCACGCGGGGGAATGTTGTCCAGTGACAGCAATCAGAGCAACCAGCCAAGCAAATCGGCTCCACCTCTCCCCACACCCATTCACATCGCGGCATCACATCGCACTTCCGGCGTCCGCCTTTTACCCCTGTCCCCCTCGTTCTTTGCCCCTCCTTGTTCAAAAGCCGCCCATTTGGTGGTCACTGGTCGTCGGCCGTTTTCTTTCTTTCATGTTTCTCTCGTTTGCCCAAGCTGTGAAGGCTCGTGAATCTGTGAAGCTGTGAATCATTTCGCGCCGCCCTCGCCGTTTGCAAACGTGCCAGATAGACTTCGCGCGGTTGGAGCCAGCCAATATCCGCCTTTCTTATTCACATGCATAGATACTTTAACAGCTGCAGCGCCAGCAAAGAAAGAAATGTGACCAGAGGTTGTTTCTGATTTCTTCATGGCGTGCTTCTACGAACCAATCTGAGGCTGTCCAAGTCTGGGTCCCCAACGCTGGACTCGCGGACTCGTCGCCGCCTTTGCCTGCATCTGCCGTGGGCTTCCCACTCTTTTTGTTTTCTTCCTCCCCCCCCCCCCTTCCTAAGCCTTCTAAGCTCTCCCTCTCCATCACATGCCGTGTTGGCTTAGCCATCCTTCTTCTTTCTTCTCTTTCTTCTCTTTCTTTTCCTTCTTGTTGCTGGCTTCTATCGTGCCACCGGCTTGTTGTGCAAGGGCTCACCTCATCGCGTTGTATACCTGTATCGGCACAACCTGAACGTCGATACCAGATCTCACGCACTTCCCTTGCCGGCATTCCACGTGTCCCGGTCCGTACCCACTACATAGCAGCATCGGGTGCCGCCGTTGGTTTCGTTGGGTTTTCCCGGGTTGGCGCTGAAGCCGCCACCGGCTGACCGCGAAACACGCGAGCATACCGTCTATTGTTCGTCTGTCGTCTGTCGTCTGTCGTCTGTCGTCTGTCGTCTGTCGTCTGTCGTCTGTCGTCTTGTCGTCTGGTCGTCTTGTCGTCTTGTCGTCTGCCTTGCTGCTGCTGCTGCTGCTGTCAGGGCTTCGGAGATAGCTATCAATCGAGAACGAGACTGGGGGGTTATTTCTTGCGTTTTGTAGGGACTCCCACTTTTGTCTTCCCTCGCTTCCCTTCCATCCAGGATTCCAGGACCACACACCCCCCTTACCTACCTCCTAGCTCATGTCAGCGTGGGCCGAGGCTGCTCTTGAGCCATGGGACAAGATGGGCTCCCCGGATGACATGCAGATGCACGACTTCCAGCCGCACCTAAACGGACAGTCTTGTTTGCCTTCTTCTCAATCTCAATCGTCTCTTATTCAACCACCTGCTGCGGCTGCATCATCGAATCACGGCCTGGTCATTAGGGCGAGGTATCCCACCGCCTGCCAGGAGTGTCGCCGGCGCAAACAAAAGGTACACACACGACCTGGTGCCGATTGTGGGCACTGATCTTCTTTCTCACTTCCTTTCTTATTTTGCATTCGGAGCATGGGGTGATGGCGTGACATGGAGACTCTGTCTGGGCCTATGCCACATGCTGGCCAGCCTGCGAGTACACTTCTTGAATCTTGAATCTGGATTCTTGACTGCCCAAGTGTAGCCATAGCCAACTAGTTGCATTGTCGCCTGGGAATTCTGAGCCCAGGGTCGTGGTGTTCCGGGGGGAACTTGATGGCTGTTAACTTGCTAACAATGTCGTGATGCTGTAGTGCTCGCTCACTCACCCGTGTACAAATTGTGCGCGACGCTTTCCCCAGCCTGCTTGTGAGTATGGCCCTTTCAAGACGAAAAGGTACACATGCCCCCCCCCCCCCGTGTCCGACGTATGACTTGTTACCATCGAGAGGGATGCTTTGTTCCCTCATCATACGGGTAGTTGGCAAGATGCTAACAATACAACGACGATAGGCAATCGTGGGGATCAAAGTCACCGCGCGGGACAAAAGACGGTGGCACACAGCCGAGCGGCGGTGGCTTCTACTCGCATCTTGACCTGGATGCTATTCATGATGCCATTCTCGACGTGGAGGGCGGCCTTGATCTGGGCGCCGCCGTAGATAACGTCTCGGGCATCCAGTCAAGTGTATTGCCGCCGACTTATCTACTTACCCATCGGGAGAAACCTGTGTACTCCATGAGGGATGAATCGTGGGCCGGAGGCAAACCCTTTCTCATGAAGTTTCGCGACAGCTCTGGACTTTTCAGAGACAGGGCTCTTGTTGAGCTGGTTCAGTTCATTATGCAGACGCGTCTGCGAGTTGCGAATCGCATTGTCCAGGATGAGTGGGAAATCGACGGCAAGCAGCTGGTGCGGGCTCTACACTCGCGGAGCCAGCCATCTCATAACTTGGCCTCGTTGGAAGACCAGATGCAGCGTCTTCCCATGGAACCGACAAAAATGAACAAAGAACTAGTTCGAACTCGTAAGGCTCACTTCGATCCCTAATCCTATGATAAAATAGTCGGCGATACCACAATATCTCTTTCTGATTTTCCACACGCTGGCTGCCTGCTGACTCTCATTCCACCAACAATTCGAACAGACCTCCAACTTCTCAGCCGTTTCAAAGCTTCCCTCGATGGCAGTCCCCGCCCTAACAATCGATTCATGAGGCATTGGATCCCATTCTCCATCCAAGACAAGCTGGTACTCCACGTCGTACTCTGCACCACGGCCAGTTTTCTCAACGAAACGGGACGACTGCCCAAGGTCCTTCTACACGTTCATCGGGCGACCACGACCAGCCTGCTGAACGAGTACATCAGCTCTCCGACCCTGTGCACCAGTGACTCGGCCATTCTCGCCGTGTATCAACTGATTTTAACGTCATGGTACTGGGGCAGTACGGAGGAACTCCATGCTCACATGGCAGGTTTCAAAAATATGATTAAACTCCGTGGGGGGTGTCAAAATCTTGGAATGGAAGGCTTCACCAGCAAGATTGCCCTCATGTGAGTCAAATGTGTATGCGACAGTCTATCAAGTTTTCTGCTTGCTAACAAACTGATCAGCAACGACGTTGTGATTGCTCTCTGCCACGACACAAAACCTCTCATGTTCGGCCAACCAGGCTTCGAGTACGACGATCCATGCCGCGTCCCCTTACAAGTCTCCTTCAACTCCCCCCTCCTCTTCGACTGCCCGCCCTTCTCCATCCCATCCTCCTCCCTCCGACTACACAAGACAACATCCGAGATGCTCGACCGCATGCGCACCCTCTTCCAAGCCGTCACACAACTCCCTCCCCATGCCAGCCCCGCCGAACTGCTCTTCCTCAGCGAACACGCCAATTCCATGCTCTGCTTCCTCCAACAACTCCCCGAGGAAGTCCTCCTCCACACAGAGCCAGGCTACGACGACGCCATCGACACCCCCACCGACGGCGACTCTCCCTCCTCCTCGACAGGCCAAAAACGCAAACGCCAAGAACTTGGCAACGACGCAACCGCCTCACATCAAAACAATACACGCACTCGGCTCAATGACTCCACCGTCGTGGTCCGATGCTCTCCCGATATACCTATACCCCCCGACATGGTCTACATCTGCGTCCGTCTCACAGCCCTCATCTGGGCACAAGCCATCCTCCAACGCGTCCCCACGAGCCAAGTCTGCACGCAGGCCCAATTCATCCGCATATGGAGCTATGCCTGGGCGGCGGGTCTCGACCGGTGGTCCTCCCTCAGCGGAGTCTTTGCGTGGATGAATATCGCGATTGCGCCGTTGTGTCATCGGACTATTCATGCTCGGATGGTCAAGACGCTTACCGTGACGACGTTTACGTACATGGGGACGGAGAATTGGCATGTCGCCATGGATATTGCGAGCGTGGGACTAAAAGTCCAGGCTTGGTTAAGGGGCGGGCATGATGGGAAACCGATGGGGAGTTTGAGTGCTGCGTTTGGGGGAGAGAAGGCGATTGAGGATTTTGGGTTTGCGTTTAAGGAGAATGTGATGGATTTGCCAGATCATCGGTATGTGAATGGGAATGGGAATGACGAGGGGGAGGATGATGGGGAGTTTAGTAGAAGGATTTGTGTTTAGGGGGGGGGGGTGGGGTTGGGCTTTGCAATCTTTGCGTTGCGCCGTGGGGGACTGAACGACGTCGTGGAGTCGACACTGCACGACACGACACGACACGGATTTCATTTTGATACCGTATTGGTGGATGGGATGGATGTCGTGAGGGCATGGCACTGGGCAGACATTCTTGTACTTGGCCCTGACGATGACAACGCATGAGCTTCGTGATAAAGGGTAATAGAAATCTTCTGAGTTCACCTCGTCAATAGAATACGTTAAAAAATATTTGAAGGACCGTGATGAAGGATGGAATCGCGGCTTCATGTGAGCAGTAATAATCAGTACAGGACACATCGAAGAGTCAGCGGGATGGTCTTCATGGCCGGGAATGAGGTGGGTTGGCAAGGACACATCGAACAACGCAGCGCTTCTTCGAGGGGCAGCCTTAGGCTTCCGGCTCTGATAAAACGGATTGCTTGGGCTTCGACGCTGGGCAGGTCGCAGCACATAGATAGATACAGGAGCGAGGCTATGATGGAGTAGATCATGCGAGCGGGCAGACAAGGGAATCTCGGAAATATAAGTTTGCCGAGGGAACCACATACCGTGCTCCGGGCGGAAGCATGGGCCGTGGTCCGCGAACGGTCTACGGAGTAGGGGCTGTTCAATCGTAAGCTTGGGGTAAACTAGGTAGATGACCTTGTAGCAAGCAGGCGCCCTGGATTTTGGTACGTATCAAGGTCGCGTATCCCTGGAACAAGTGCTTTCCCAATCCTTCACTGGCGCACGCTGCCTAGGTTGTATGTACATATCTCATGGGCTTCCAAGTTTTCCATGGCGAACATGTCTCGCCGACGGCCGTCTTGCGCTACGCGAAATTACTGACGCTGATCAGCGGCCGGCAATGCCGGGTCCAGGGGTCAGGTACCACTACAACGTGGATGCCGCGAATATCATGACTCTTTGCGTGTGCGTGAGGTTACATTGCCGCGGAATAGGGCCGCAGATGGAGACAATGATGAGGTGATTTGGGTTCTCTGTGGCTGGGGTGTGACGAGACTCACAGGAGTTTGTCGCATGTGCAAAGTTGGGCGAACGAGTTAATCTCGTTTATGTATCAGGGTTGATGAACTGGTTGATTTACGGAGTGCTCTTTTTTTTTTGAGTTTATTCCATGATTCCATAGACTGCACCGGTGCATACTCTGTATATTTCTCGAGAATATCCACCTATGTGAGACATCCTCTCGTTTCCTTCTAAGTTCTCGTTCTGCTCGTCTGATAGAGGCTAGAGCACCTGTCACCCAATGACACCGCCAAGATATACGTACTTAATATGTAGAAATATGACCGCTTTCTACTCCGTAGGTATGATGGATGAGACGATGAACATTCGTGGCGGTGGGCTGCTTTTGTTCTTTGTCATTCTTTAGCTCAAGGGGCTTGGCCCGCGGTTCAACCCGGAACGCTTAGGTGGAACACGGCCGGTCTTTCACTTAGGTAGTTGGTTGCCCACTGCCATGTGTTGCCATGTGATGCCGCTTTCATGGCTCGCGCGACGCACAATCCAAGACCGGGCTCTCTCAAGAGTCTGGAAAAAGCCAGGACTGTTCTCCAAGGACCAGGGGTATCTCGATGCTTTTGTAGAGACGCGTTGCTTCATCTCACTCATTAAGCACTTGTATTGCAACGGCGATATTCGTAGTAGAGCCTCAGAGGCGTCAGACTGGAAAGATATACCAGTTCCCATGGACGTGATCCCAGCTAATACTCACCCAGTTCGTCGGACCTCTAGGCCCTCGCCAATGCGTTGATTTAAGAAACTAACCCTCGCGTCGATGGAACTACATTAGGTAGTTCATGTTGAGCAGACCGCCACGAAGTACACAAGGTACCAATACGCGATAGAGTTCAATGGCTGGAACAGTCCATCGCCCACGGACCACGGTCTGTCAATGTAAAGCAAGAGGCCGAAGCTAAGCGTCTCTTCAACAAAGCAAGCAACACACACAGCAATGACGGGCAGATTACCCCCGGTCCCCCCATTGGGCAACAATTAAGCCTCAAGAGTCAAGGCTGACATACTTTAGATGATGGCGAGACGACAAGTCGATCTGGTGTCGCGCCATGTCACCTCACCCTACAACCACAGGCGGAACTCGTGGCCCTTCTCGCAACAGGTACTTGACAAGTATATCGGCGTCGAGAGCTGAAAGCAAGGACATGAAACCGGTAGCTCGGGAGTGCTTGTCACGATTGACGTTGTCCCGATGGCGGGATGATTCGATCTGACGAATCAGGGGACCGTTAGTTACAGTGGGCGCGATGTCGTTATCCGGTAGTTGTTGATCATGGCAGCGACAATGTGTGACAAATCTTGTTTTCTCAATGCTTAAGCCACTTTTCTAGCGGCAAGTGATGACGATCAATCGGGCTGTGAGCTCAATGTACCGTAGTCGAACCCACGTAATGCTGTGGCATGAGATCGATCCCCTGCGGCTAAAAGGAAGGATTAAACGGAAAATTGTAAACAAATTGTGAGAGGTTCATGCACGGCAGAACTATAGTCACGAATTCTTTACTCCGTAGATTGCACGGAGTATGTAATAAGATGACTGATTGATCGGCAATCGGCAACGGATTGCGACCGGCACCTGGCGACATGGGTTGGAGTACTTAGTACATACGAATGCATGTCCATAGCAGCTGTAGCAGTCGTTAACGGGCGTGGGCAGTTGTCGACAGCTGTACGGAGACTACGGAGTACACATGTAGCCTGTAAGCTGTTGGCAGTTGAACAGTTGAACCGTGAACGCCATGACCGCCTCGTCTCCACACGCACATGTACGGAGTATAGCCGGGAAGTTGTAACGGCACATGCCTCGAGTCCGTGATATTACCTACTTGGTCGACCGGATATCTACATACTCGACATCATCGCATGCCTATGGAGTACATAATACATCGCCAGATGAAGATGGACATGTCCACCCTTCATCGTTGCGATGGCTAACGCCACGTTAGAAGCCTGCGCGCGGAAGCCGTGGTACCGTTCCTGTAGACTCTGGACAGAGTTTTGGATCAAGCCACTGAAGAACTAAAGCCGGGCCGCGCCATTCAACATAGAAGCAATGGCGGCGTTGGGCCAATCAGTGACCACATCCCTGCAGCCGTTGTTGATGGCAGATGCTTCGAAGCGGCGAGCCTGACCAGTGACGGGGGTCGCACGGGAAGTACATAGGAAGAACGGGACAGACCGCGGCTAGCTCCAATTTCCAAAGCCACGATTTGGCCTCGGCGTCTTCAATACGAATGCCTACATACATTAGCCTTTTAGAGACGCCAATGGCCAGATCTTTCTTGGTCCAGCGAGGGCCCGGCCGGCACTTGCGCCCTTTTCCCCCTTTTTGCCGCGGCTATTCGATCGTTCGGCCGGAACCTTGAATCATGATATGCAGTGTAACATCTTCTCTGCCTTGTTGCACAAATCATCACAACAACTTGGAAGAAGAAACGCGGCAAAGGCCCCCGCCAAAAGTGCGGTTTCATTTTCCGGGAATCAAGTGGCCAAGACCGTCGAGACGACGCTCCTAAGACAGGCAAGGCATACGGAGTACTTCTCGCAAATGATACTTGGCGCAGAGGGGTCCAATCAGAAGACGCATCGCCAACTTATCCTTGCCTTTCTCATCGAATGCTTCGCTCTCTCTCTCAGCAAACACAAACACGCAGCTCAAACACTCGCTCACATACACATCTTGCTGCCAATTTCTCAATGCCAACAACACTGCGTCTCGTTGCGAAGACTCGTTGGCATGAGTTCTGCTTGACACACTCTTGACACACTCTCGACACACGCACGCACAGGCTACAAGCACAACTCTTGTTGTTCCACAACCTCCACCAGCGCCCCCAGCTTTGTCTCACTGCACTGCTTGTCGTGACCCAAAAGCGACATGGAGTCCGCGAGTGACGGCCGCTGCATACCGATTCCAACTTTCAGAGCGTCCATCTGCCCCAAAATTCCCCTTTGCCCTCTTGCACTGGCTCTGCAATGACTGGGCCGGTTCACCCATCTGCCGACCCCCATCGTCAGCTTTCCAAGGTAGCACTAAAAGTTTGCCAGTTCGTCTGTCTGTCTTGCTTTGCTAAATCCACAAGAAGCTCGACCTTTCTCATATTTCTTTACACATACACATCAAGCTCAAGCCTCAGGAGGACTCACTTGTACTCGTCACCGCCAACTACGACTACAATCGCCTCGTCGCTCTCCGTGGCTGAAACCTACTTATCAATGTCAAGTATGGGTAGCCGGGCCGCGACCGAGTAACGGGCCCTCCACCATCGTCAGAGCCGGGCATCGCGTGCTCCACCAATGGCCAAAGATGCCACAATTTGGACCATCGTCCATGCGGCAATTACGGGCTTCATGGTGCTACCAATTGCCATGGTCGGTATTTTGACCCTGATCTTGGCGAGACGTAAGGGTGATCCAGCACGAAGAGCGTTTTCATGGCTGAAGGCGTGTCATCCCCTTTTACTGGTGTACGTTGGTTGAAGCCAGGCTCCAACTTTAGACTCCTTTTGTTCGCGGCTGTCATTTTTCGTCCTTCCTATTTTCGAAACGCGTCTCAGTGCCGATTCAATGGTGTAAACGCGTTCAATAAGAAGAATCAATGGTTGAGGTTGCAAAAGCTCCAGGTGATAATACATATACTGACTTGTATTCGTTCATAAAAAGGTCAATCTCGTGCATCATAGCGGCCGACATTCTGAACGTTCTTTTGTTTTCGTGGCAAAACGATGCTGGCTACTATGACACGGTCCATCACACACACGAAGAAATCAGTTGCATTATCCGATCAGAACGATATCTCAGCTTCACTGGCAATCTCTTCGAACACCTAGTCGACATTTGCTTCGTTCTCGTCCTCGTCGAACTTGGAAATGGGCTCATGTGCTCGCTCGATGGCCGCTCGCGTCCATATCAACGGCGCCTGCGTTACGCCGCATATGTGACCATCATCTTTCTCGCCTCCATGATGCTCGCCTACTTTGGCCAGCCGGCCTCCGCTTGGGTGGCGTACTGGAACGGCTCAGAGAACAACGCGAGCTATGCGCAACTTATACAGTCGTTGAAGGTAGTCGGAAAGCTTGGGGCGTCTTTCTACATCCCTTCGTGGGGTGTTTCCATCTGCCAAGTCGTCTATGCCGCTTTTGTGCTGCGCAAGCACAAGGCGGGTGCTGCGACACGACAGGTACGTTTGTGTTCCCTCTTCATGGAAAGGCTGAACCGACTAATTCCAAGAACCAGGCTGCCATTCTATATCTCATCATCACTTTCCTCGACTTTATTCGCTGGATCTTCTTCGTCATTTTATATTCTCACTGGATTCTGCCCGCTTTGGACAATCCCTGGTGGTGGAACCTGATTGACGCTCTCGGCAACACGTGGATCCGATTCGTACAGTTGTGCCTATTGCTGATCATCGGCATGAGGAGGAGAAAGGGGATATGGACCACCCATCAGCCGTGGATGCCATGCGATGCATCAGCGCTGGCCTCGGAAATGGACTCGCCGCATGAAGCTGGCCCATCGCCTATCGTGCCGCCCAGTACCAGTTATTCGTACGCTACGTGGCTGCGAAAAGAAGATAGCCCGCTGCCTTCCACGTCCCGGACTTGGCACATTCCTTACGTGATGCCGACATGGCCGCATCCTGAGCTACCCGCCTTTTCACGATCCGTTATTTTTGCGCCGCAGGAGCTTGATGCGGTGCAGTATCAGTATGCGCCTCATCCGCTCTTGGGGCCGGGGTATTTGGTGTTGCAGTCGCAGTCACAGCCCCAAACACCACAAACACCACAAACACCACAATCACAAACACAACTACAACCACAAGTACAAGTACAACCACATTCACAACCGCAACTACAACCACAATCACAGTCACAATCACAACCACAACTACAGCCGCAGCAGCAGCAACAACACCATCAACCGCAACCGCAACTACCACCACAGATGCATCAATCCTTGCTTTCGTCACTTCACCACCAACACGCATTCCACAGTCAACAGTGTCCTTTCCAGCATTAGCAATCATTCTAATTTCAGCATCATCACGCCCAACAAGTGGAGTAGTGATTGGCGTTTTCATTTTCACCCCGGGATCGGAGCACGGCGCAACTGTGTTGCAATGAAGAGAGAACGGGGTTCTTCAGCTCTCAAAAGGGTTCTTCTGTGCATCATTTTGGGTGATTTTGGGTCATGGGCGGGGCGTTTGCTAATCGTGAGTTTTTCTGAACGGGCGATATCCGGCGTAGCTACATACAGCACTTTTCTTTTCATCAAATACCTCGAGACCCATGTATGATGTATCAAATTAGACTACTTGGACATTGGGGGCAGATTGAGGCTTGCGTACAGTGTCTTGACTCTTGAGTCTTTCCCGACACCATTTAAGCCGCGGATGTTTCAGGCTGCTGGATGGTTCCTACCTTAGCTGGGTAAGCGGTAACTTAGATAGGTCAATTTGCTCTGCATCAGTCAGAAATATAGGTAGGTATCTTGTTCTTTTGAAGACTGGAGCGTTGTGTGGCGGTTCAGTGTTAGCTCCGCTTGTTTGGATGTGAATGAACGATGTGCTAATTGCTTGCCGTCTCTGATCAATCTTTGAGATGATGATGGCCACGACGTGATTGGGCTCTTCCTTCGAGGCTTCGACATGTCTTGAATTGAACTGAATGAGGGAGGCATCTGAAAGAGTACAGGAACAGGAAGAAGTCAGCTGCTAAGTGCCTAGTCGAATGCCCCAGAGTCACATCACGCCATATTTGTAGGCTATCGCACTTGACTTTTCAGACGATCCAGCATAAGCTTAGAGCTTTGAGTTGTCAATATAGCTTGGTCATTCGACTTCCTCCTTCGCACACGTCAAGCTGGCTCGGTCTACAAGCCGACAAGCCCTCCAAACACGCTGTATACCCATCACTCCTCCACAGGTGGTCAAGTCATGCTGCGATTTCTTCGAAGGGGCAAAATCCCGCGGCACCGGGGCCGGAAACGTCACACAGTCACAAGATGAGGCCACAAGATCGTCGTCCTTGAGCAGGAAGACGCGAAACCGTGGCACAGTATTTCGAACTATTCTCTTTCGCAGTCGAGGTGCGCACATTGAAGCTTTACAAAAAAAAAAAAACACCGCCATTGCTCTTCTCAGTAGAAGAGGGCACAGGAGCAGGGCTATTGACGCTTCGCATTTCTTCACATCTTCACCTTGTGGCTATGAACCCGCATAACAGAGGAAACATCATCGGACAAAAAGTTTCCCTTGAATTCACTCGGCTCCTCCAATTCCATCATCATGACTCTGGGATGGTGAGACCAAGATCCCGCCCGATGAGAATGGCGGCCTTTTCGCCCACAATCAGCGCTGTGTTGTATGTATTCGCCGCCACATTCTCGGGACAAATAGATAGATCTGCAGCCCAGTCAGCAAAACAAGAACAAATTAAGTGAAAGTCCAAAACCGGCGTCGGAAAAAAGAATCACGTCGAGCTTGACCGTCTTGACGCAAGGCCTTACCAGCAATCTTGAGGTTCGTCACCTCATGTACATTGAGATTCTTGTCCACCACGCCGCCCTGCTCCCTGGGTGCCATCTTACACGTCCCCATTGAATGCCACGTCGTGTCTAACTTATCACGAATATACTCCTCAATAGCAGCATCGTCATCTGCATCGTACTCAAGGACCGGCAAGTTCCCCCGGTTTTCGCTCGAGGCATACCAGCCTTCAGCTCCCATGGGATGATGGTCTATCAAGGCCGCCTTACTGCTCTTGGGAAACTTGGGATGACAGCCTGGCACTTCAGCCTGGAAGATGTTCGTGCGGCGCATAATCTCGCGTTGTTTTTTGTAAGCCCAGAGCTGGGCTTTCAGGTCGGCCGAGTGGGACAAGAAGCCTGTGTTGAAGCACGGGGGGCAAAACGGGTCCTTGGAGACAATGTGTATCTTTCCGCGCGAGTATGGATACGCGGTGTAGGGACACATGGTGATGTACTGGAAGTGTTCGTGTCCGCCCTCCGCGTCTGCAGGTTCCTCCGGTGCGTCGAGACGCATCGAAAGGGCTGCCAGGAGCATCAGAGGTCGGTCCGTCTGATGCTTGAAGTCACGGTCCCAGAGCTGTTGGAAGTCGGGTCCCAGTTGGGCTACTTCGGGCTCTGTTGGGCGAAGTCTGGCTCCGAAATCTACGCCATTCCACCCCAGAATGGGGTGCGTTTTTGTAGGGTGCTCTTCGAGAAGAGCCGCCGCGTAGTCTAGATGGCCACCGATAATCGCGTCTAGTGTCTCGGACGGAGGCAAGTCTACCTTGTAGCTGGACTTTACCATATTGTGGTCTTGGTAGCTTTCGCCCACGCCAGGTAGATGGGCCACGAGGGGGATATTGAGAGGCGCCAAGATTTCTTTGTTGCCGATTCCTGACCGCTCCAACAGTTGTGGTGAGCCGAGCGCACCCGCCGAGACGACGACGAGTTTTCTCGCCGTCAAGGTGGTGGATAGATTCGTCGTGGCGGAGCCCGCGGTGCTGGTTGCATTCGAAGCGATTGACGGCTGGCACTCGACGCCAGTTGCACGCGTGTCCTGAAAGAGGACGCGGGAGACAGTTGTATTCAAGAGAAGATGGATGTTGGGGTACTTTCCAGACGTCATCAGGGGGTGGATATACCGATGCGCTGTATCCTGGCGCTTTCCGTCAGGAGAGACATATCTGAGCCATCGAGAAATGCCAGTCGCCGTTGTAAAGTTCTGCATGTCAACAACTGACTTCTCGCCCATGGCTACGGCGGCAGCCGTAATGTCGTGATGAGCCATGGGTTCGTACGTGCCATAGGAGACGTTAATGGGCCCGCTGTAGCCATGGATGCTCTTGTCGTATTCTGGACCGTGTAAGTGAAACGTTTCGAGCTTTTTCGCTAGGGCGATAAGGCTTTTGGAGTCCCAGCCCTCGGTGTTCCATGAGTCGAAGTCGCGTGCCTGGGCTATGGCGGAAGCTATTTAGTTTTTTGCGCAATGTCGTAATGTTCACATCACGTGGAGCAGTAGATACATACCTCTTGCGTACAACATGAAGTTGATGGACGACCCGCCTCCCAATACCCGGCCAGTCGGTACAACAGCTTCTCGTCCATTGATGGACTCCTCCTTGTTAGCCTTGTAGAAGCTTGCGTACTTTGACTCGGGCCCCAAATTCGGCCAGAATAGCGCTGGTGTCGTGATGGCTGGATCGTTGAGGTTATTCCGCCCTTGTTCAATGATTAGGATGGACAGAGTCGGATCTGCTTCGGCAAGCCGGCCTGCGACGACACATGCTACTGTTCCGCCGCCCGCAATGATGATGTCGTATTCCGCAGGTGTTGTTCCCATAGTGTCCATCTTGAAGGGCGCGTTTGCAACAATGAATTCAAGTGTATGCGCGTGAATGCCAAAAGTTCAAGTAGCGGCGCCCTTTGAAACAATAACAGACTCCTGACTGCATATGCAGCTTTTATACTGCATAGATTCATCTTCAAGAATCAAGAAAACGCATCGCATTAGTGCTGGTGTAAGACTTGTGCAACGAGGCAAGTTGCGGAGGTGGTCCAACGAGGCTTGGATACCGAGGCCACTTGATAATCTGCCAACACAACCGAGTTACAACATACGGTTACATACCCCGCGATGTGTGACGTCAGTGCACCTTGATTGCGATATATCTTCCGTAATTGGTCTCCGATCTGTTGAAGAAATGCTATGTTTGGGAAAACTACGGAGGATGGTCACACAAATTGTTGCCGAAGCCAAGGCACTAGAGCTTATCAGCACGCGCTAAGATAAGAACCCCTGTCAATAGTAAATCTTAGTAAGCCTTTTTGTACGGAGTACACAGGTATGTGACTCATAGCTGTGTGGCGAGGATCGCTCTTTGGAGATCGAAGCTGATGTGCTTTTAGAATTGTAAGCACAACAAACGACTTTATCTCTCTAAGAATCTCTGAGATTTGGGTTTCCCTCTAAGCTATTGAAAGCCTGAGTTTTTGTTTAATTACACAAGGACCTCCGACAAACATATGTATCTGAGGCGCGGAGATGTTCCCCAATCCCCATCGCGACTTCTGCTACAACATGTCGAAAGTCCATCACGCCCTGCCTTTTTTGTACTCGTTACCGCCGCCTAAACGAATTGCCTCTTGAATATGCCTTGGAATTTGTTCATTCCAAGCCCTGATTCTCTCTTGCGGTAGCTTCTCTCATGCGGTTTTCCAAGCGGCAACAGCTTCCTGGCGATGTCACGAAATGCATGTGAACGGGGGTTCAAACAGTCACTCAATAGAAGATGTAATCGATAGTGCGTGTAGGGACGCATATAAGCGAGGCTACCTCTTTTGTAGAAAAACCAGTTGCTTCAAGTGTTAGCACAGAGGTTCGAGTCGCGATGTCGTTGTAGGGCGCCATTTTGTGCGGGTTTCTTTTACTTGGAATCAATGGCTCGAGTCGAGATGTCGTTGTAGGCCGTTGTTAGTCCGAATCAGTGAAGTTGTCATCAACCTGGATTCTGAACAAAATTTCCAAGCACGACATCTCCGTCATAATGCAATAGGGGTACCCTATAATACATACCCAATTTGGCCTATTTTGCCTCACCCATGCTCCTTGGCTTCGGCAACAATTTGTTTGGCCATCCTCCGTACGGAGCAATTCTGTTCCCGGCTCCACTGCGGCCCTTCTGGACCCTCAGTCTCACCATGTCAGCATTTCATCTTCCCCGCAAGCCAGCAATCTCGATTTCG
Organism: Claviceps capensis; assembly: GCA_018360045.1. NCBI lineage: Eukaryota > Fungi > Ascomycota > Sordariomycetes > Hypocreales > Clavicipitaceae > Claviceps > Claviceps capensis. The sequence goes on along the minus strand of SRPN01000201.1, from coordinate 29,554 downwards.
ATGGTGGTAGGCATACATATTGTATTCTGCTGAGGTACGTACATTGGGTCATTGATTGACATTCTGCTCTAGGACTTCTAAGTTCTGGAGCAAGTTTTTGGCGTAATGAGTTGACTCAGTTACCCCTGCACAGGTATCAAGCAGTGAACTTGCATGAAAGCCAAGCCCGCATCATCATGAAACCACGAGATCTCACTATTTAGCAATCCACATTAGATGCTCCCATTTAAGTCACACCGTCACGTCACGCACGTCATCGCGCTGAAGAAATAGACAAAGGCTCAAGAGTCAAACGAGACGATAGAGAAAGTGCAAAAAAGGGGAATAAAAGCACAGAGCAGAAAAAACCAGGCAACATGAAGGCATCTGGAAAGGCACTGAACAGAAGCGACAGGAAATGAAGAAGAAAAAGAAAGAGAAAAAGAAAAAGAAAAAAAAAGCACCAGTCAGGTTACTTAGGCTAGGTATTTAACGGAAGTTCCATACATAGGTACTCGGTAGAGCAGTAGGTATTCATTTGTGCCCGCCATTAACAAAACCCCACCTCCATCTGTAACGCAATTGTAGCATCGCCACGATCCATGATTCCATCACCACGGCTCGGCACAGATGCGGCATGAATACCGATCGATCAGCAACGGTTAACGTTTATCAGCCCATCTTGGCAGTCCCTTTTAATTTTGCCAAATGCTACCATAAGTTGCTCCCTTTAATGCGGAATGCGGAATGCGAAACGTAAAGCCGCAATCGCATGATGCCGATATATATACACGACATTCTGGCCCTATATTTCCTTTTTTTTTTAGACTTTTTCGTGCATTCTTCCCTTCATAAGTTCATACCAGTCGACCAATCGTTGTTGTCTTTCATCGACCGATTTCAAAAATTATATGTAGACGTGCTGCCCATCACTTTCCCGCCCCCATTGCTTCACCCTCAGTGCTCACGAACCACCACCAGAGTCCAGACAAATCCCCCTCAGACGCACGAACCTTCACAGATCCAACGCCATGAAGCTTTCGCCTTTCCTCGCGCTTGCCCTCGCGGGCGTCTCAGTGGCCCAAAGTATTAACATCCGCAAGCCTAGACCAGGCGCGTCGCTTGATCGTGGAACTCCCATCCCGGTCACTATCCAGGCACTTGTCCGTAACAGTCCCTCTACAAACTCCTCTCCTTCCATGCCCTTCTCTTCCCTTTCCTTCCCTTCCCTTCTTCTTCTTCTCTCTCTCTCTCTCTCTCTCTTGTCGGTTCGTTTGGTGCGCGACATGGCGTAGACGGCTTCGTACCGCCTCATCGCCAATTCAATCCAGTCAGAAAAATAAAACTGCTCAAAACTAACAGAATATGCTGCTCCAATGTACAGACAGACGGTCTTAAAGTTCAAGAAGTCTCCGTCGTCATCAGCATGGCCACCTGCCCGGGAGGGAAGTGCCCCAGCGCGGGCGACAGCATCGGCATGGTTCTCTACGCGGGACCGTTCAAGCCCCAGGGGACGGGAAAGCCCCAGGAGGCGGGAAAGCCCCAGGAGACGTTCAATATCACCATCCCGAACAGCTTTCCTACGGGGCCCGCTGAGTTGTTGGCTACGCACTTTCTGCTGGTAGGGGTAAGTAAAAGATATGTCGCTCATTGAATGAGCGCGGGAAACACGCAGGAATTCTCATGGGACAGATTGGCTAACTTTGGGCTGCTTATAGGAAGGGGGTTCGCCGAGGGTGCAGATTGCGGGGGAGATTGTATATGTTGAGCCCGACTCTTGATGGAGTGGATGGCGCAGGGCACAATGGCATATGTCTGGTGTCGTCAGGTGACTCGGGTCTGCCGCTCGTGTGTCAGTCTTCAGATTCTATATGCTCGTCGAAGACAAGCCGATTGCATTCTGTGTATGTATACCGAAAAGATTAGCTCTCTTACAAAGCACAATGAGATGCTTTGGATATGAGTGCTCGAATTCAGGTACATTACGCGAGAAGCAATGCCAAATTGCTGAAGCCGAATTACTTTCCACTTGCGTGTGGCTGCATCTTTCCAGTCGAAACAGTCAATTAAAAGCCAGGTGCACTGCTAACTTTACTGATGTTGTCTACACCTCATGCACACAATGTATAAATAAGCCAATATATGTTCATGTTCTTGTATTGTATTGTGTTCAAATGCAATGCTTGCTTAATCATTATCCAAATAGACACAACGTCCATGTATACCAAAACTCCAGTCCCAAACCCAAGCCCAAAATTGCTATTTATTTAAGCATCATTCTCATTCTTCTCCAAATGAGAAGTATCAGGACTGCCACCCTTGGTATCATCCATAACACCACCCTGGCCTTCACTCTCTCGGCGCGCCCAACTGCTGGGCCTCCAGCCGACAGACTTTCGCGCAGACGACACCTCAGTGTACATCTGATCGACCTCCTCCAAGGTAAGACCCTTGGTTTCGTAGATGAAGAAATAGACAAAGGCAATGCAGATAAAGCAGCAGACGAACCAGATGAAGAAGATCTTGGACTGCAAGTTGGCGTATCCGTCACCATAGTTGACGAGATAAGGCGTGGAATAGGCAATGGCCCAGTTGAGGAGCCAGTTGGTAGCGGTGGTTATGCTGAGGGATCTGGCGCGTGACTTGAGAGGGAAGATCTCTCCCGTGACGACCCAGGCGAGAGGTCCCCAGGTGGAGGCGAAGAAGAAAATATAGAAGCAGGAGAAAGCGACAGCAGCCTTTTGGCCGCCGAGATTGGTGACCGTGACGACGCCATCGGCTGTTTGTCCGGAACTCAGGGTACCCGACACTGCAACAATGAGCTGTGATACGGCCATACCGATGGCGCCGAAGAGGAGCAATGGGCGTCGTCCCCACTTGTCCGTCATGTACATGCCTGGCAGAGTGGAAATCACATTGATGGCCGACGTGATCATGGAAATGACGAATCCAGAGCTGACACCAGAGCGCTCAAAGTACTTGGTGCCGTAGTAGAAGATGAAGTTGATACCGGTGAGCTGCTGGAGGCCTTGAATGGCCATGCCGGTAAGCTGTCGTTTCAAAAGGGGAGCTTTGAAGCATCCGAGGTAAGAAGCAGATCCGATGCTCATCTCAAAGTCGTGAGACGACTGGATTTCCCTGAGCTCTTCACGGACCGCAGGGTGATCGGCAGGGAGTCGACGCAGGGTACCCAAAGATTTAGCAGCCTTTTCTCCTTTGCCTACTTTGATGAGGAATCGCGGCGTTTCGGGGAGAATGATCAAGCCTGCGAAAAGGATGATGGACCACGCGAATTGAACAGCGATGGGAATGCGGTAGCTGCCAGTGTCATATCGATCTTGGGTGGCGTTGTTGACGACGGCTGCGAGAAGCAGACCGACGGTGATGGAGAATTGGTAAGATCCGACGATGGCGCCGCGAATCCATTTGGGTGCGGTTTCTGACTGGTAGAGAGGAATCAGGGCAGAAATCAGACCGACACCAAGACCAGCGAAGAATCGGCCGGCCAGGAACATGGGGATTGCGGTGGAAGCTGTTTGCAAAATGACACCAAAGTTGAAGACCCAACATGAGATCATGAGAGCAAGTCGTCGGCCGATACGGTCGCCCATGAGAGGTGACAACAGAGCGCCAAGGAAAGTACCGGCGGAGAGGATAGATACAATTATTGACTCTTGGTTCGTGGTAACGTCGAGATGGCCTTCGGGGTTTCGATATCCGGTGCTGAATGTGTCCTGCCAGTATGGCATGGCCAAAATGCCACTGATAGTGCCGGTGTCATAGCCGTAAAGGACACCGCCGAAGGCAACAAAGAAACCAACGAGGATACCGGGCCACGATTTGCCCGCCTCGGTGGGAGGTTTGGACAGTGTGAGTGGTGAAACGCCCATGATGATGAACTTCGTCTCCAATGGGGTTTGAGGAAGAATGAAGGAAGTATCAAGAAGGGAAGAGGGAAGTTTGGAAAATCGGGATGGAGTCATACAACTGAAACTGACTTGGCATAAAACGGGCGGCGGACGAGGTCAACTTATACATGGCTTTCAAGCGCCATCAACAGTATTCTCCGACACGTCAAAGAGTGAGCTTTCATCTTAAAAGTCAGACGGTCCTCGTGACCCGACTGTGCTTAGTGTGGGGAAGACAGGGTGGAGGAACAAAAGAGCTAACAAAGCAACCCATGTTGCAACCGATGCTACACCCCGACTTGCATTTCCCCATGGGCCATGCACGAATTCGGGGACCAAGATGAATGCGGGAAACGGACCTGGGGTTGCCTGGGGTTGAGGCGAAAGACCAACCCAGACCACACAGAAGCGTTTTTGGAGGTGGGGTTTACGGGGAAAGGGGGTAAAGAAGGCGGGGATCCGTACCTCGTCGAAGATAAATTGCATGGATCCAACTTGTGGCTTGCCACTTGTTTTTGGTGGAATTTTTGTTCCTGCAAAGCAATGCCGACGGCTCACGTCAATACTCCGTAGGATGATCGGATTGGTGCGGGTTGGCCGAGAACATACCTAGCCCCAGTATTAAGTGATAAGACGTTTCCTGGTGCAACTCTAAATGATCAATGACGAACTGGAGTACAGAGTAGAGGTCGAGGGAGATGAATGGCAACAGTATACGGAGTAGCTATGCTTACTCTATGATGTCCAAAGTTCAAGGGAAGACCGGCTTGGAGTGCCTAGGTACGGAGCAACACGCTCAACGAGGCGTTCAACGCAAACCCGTCCACAACCCCTGTTGTCGTGTTGTGAAGAAGGGCCGAAAAGCAAGGATCGTAATTCCGGGGCCCCCGCAAAGGCATCGAAGGCCTGTATCAACATTTAACAAGGGGGTGGGGAAACAAGATGTGTACGATTACAGATGTACACGCTTCATGTGCTCCGTAGTCTGAGACTCTGAGGGGAAGGCAATGACGATTTCGAATTTGGGCATCGGATGCGGTACTGTAGCCTGTAGGGACGAATCTCGGTGTTAGGTGATGCAGCATGGTGTGAGTGGCAAACGATAGAGAATTGTCATAATGGAGATAAGCAAAACTCATTGATTGTGCTGCATTTTGTTTTGGTCTGATCTGTCTCGCACCCATCAACCGGGAAGTCGGGACGCAGATGCCAAAATACCTATGATTGTCCGGCATTTCCTACCTACGGAGTGTACGTTAGTACATATGGAATACCTATTACCTACAGAGTACTCCGTATGGAGGCTAGAGTTGAGGCGCAAACTTGGAGGGGAGGCGAGGAAGGAATGGACAAAGCATCTGGGACAGTTTGCTTTCAGGTATGTGTGTAAGTTCCTAGATCTATGGCTTCTCTCCGTCGCTCTTTCCTCAGCAATGACAAGCATCATGGATGATGGAAGCATATTTGCTACGTACCATACATCTGGACTACCTTTTATGCCCCATTTCTCTTTCTCGCTTTATTTCTTTCTCTCTTTCTCTCGTATGCCTCTTGTTCTCGTCCTCGTGACCGTCGTTGTATAGTCGTCGTCGTCGTCGCCACTACTACTGTTGCTGCACGAGCGGGCACACCAAGTTACACTTCAAGACCTGCCTCGATCATGCAAAGGATTATTCACGTGTACGGTGTTTGTCCGCTCACAATTCACAAACACCGATGCAACTTGAGACGAATCCGAATAATGGGCCTGTCGACGCAACTGGCGGCTACCCGGGCCCCACTGTCCAAGACACAATAAATTAGGCTCGGGTCCATGATCCATCGATCTGGCGAGCGCAGCGGCTGCTTGGCGTCAAATCCGTCGCCGTAAGGCTCAACTGGCTTGGCTTGACTTGACTTGGTATGTAAAGGCTGACGCCCATCATCTATAGCAAGATATTTGACTCAAATCTGACTTGAGTCGATTAAATACTGTGCGGTTGATCTCAGCTTCATTGCTTACACGTTGAAACTATCTCGGACTCGAAGCTGGGATGCGTCTATCCCGCATTCTCAAACGAGTCAGAAGATTGAAGGAAGATTGAAGGATCCAGCAACTGTCTAACGAATCAAGGCCCTGCTGCTTGCGGCTGCGCCAGTCAGCCGGGGACATCAACACCCTTGCAAGTTGCCCCCTTGTTGAGTCAGAGCCTTGCGACTTCAGGGTTGCCGACGCCCGAGCGCTGCATCATCAATGCATCAAGCAGCAGGAGTTTTGTTGCTTCGTTCACCTGCTTGCGTTGCTCACTGTTGGCTAGGGTCATGGCATCTTCGGATGCACATACTCCCGTAGGTAGCTAATCTTCTAGTACGTTCTGCACGTGTCTGGAACACCGTACACGTCTCGACATGATCCCGCTGAGCAATGGCCGATCCTTTCACCGACTTGAGCCCGTATGTACTCTGTACGGACTCACGGAGTACAGGCACTGCTGGGATGTGGAAGCACACGGCCCACGAATTGTATGCCGTGAGTCGCGCTTAGAGCACACGAAGGCCACTTGGCAGGGTCAAGTACGCGTGAAGCGGCGTGATGCCAGCGTGCTCGGAATCCTCGTATTCAATTGCTTCGTCGTTAGCAGGACTCAATCTCGGCGCTGCTCATGCAAAAAATCCTGCTTGATTCGACTTTCTGCTTTTCTTGGGATCTACGGAGTACAGAGTACATAGTCTAACATGTGATGCTCCCGCTAACGACCCCAAGTCCACAGCAATTTCAACAAAAGCTGCCCAACTCTGCGAAGCGCGAGAGAACCTATTGACTCGACGAGGTAGGTACACTATACCTACCTACTCCGCACATTATCCAGACGCCTCTGTCGTTGCTAGAGCGAGTGCAGATTCAATGCTGGCCCAGGGGCCAGACGAGCTTGACGGCCCCATGGCGAAAATGTGATGCGCAAAGCTGCACAAATCCCAAGTGTTGCCGACGGCCGTGCCACAGACCGCCACCGATTTTGTCGGCCCGGGGCGATGTCCGCACTCAAGGGTTAAATTTGATTCGCTGCTATCCGCCTTACGAACCGCTCCCGTGTGTTGGTGGCGTCTTCTGAGAGCGCCACGAGATTTGTCGCTGAGAACGATTGCCATCTTGCCGTCGGTAACTGCACGGCTGCCAAAATCACGTGCATATGGTATCGTGGATGACACTTTCCGACCCCGGATTTCACCAGGCTTTGGACTGTACCTATTAAGGACGCAAAACATGACATCCTACTCCCGGCGGGGAGCAAGATGACTGTTTCCACTCGGCGAGATTGTGGAGGAATTCCCCCCGTCTACTCCGCAGATTAGCCTCTGGCGGACATAGAGAAACCCTGCTTTTAGCGCAAGCCCGTCGGACTCTTCTAGAAACAAGGAATAAGCATCGCTAGAACCTAACGGCGATTCAGGAAACCAATGATGATGGCTGTACATACGCCGTCCCTGGCAAGTTGGCAAGCCGGAACGTGCCAGCGGGGTGTGACGCGGGCACCGAGCAAGCCGACAGGCTGGGGAAAGGGCCGAATTCTGCGCGAACTTGAAGGCCATCGACGAAAGGGGGAATCACTGTACGTACGAGATTGGGCATTGCCAAGCAGAATCCGGGGACGGGAGTCAAATACCGCTACGTCGACATGTCGGAGCCCAAACATGGGCTGTTTGGACTTTTCACCAGGTTCTGATCCTTGTCTCGGATCTCACCTCGAACGTTCAGTCTCTTGGAAAGCTGAGCATTAGGCGCGCTACCTTTCTGAGCTGCGTCATGAGAAGGCAAGAAACGAAGCGCCGCGAAGCCCGGAAGACCTCAAAATAAACCACAAGCACGGATACCTAATCCTTAGTACATACACATGTACCTGCTGGTGTTGAGTGCCGAATCGGGACAACGGCGCTATGCGCCGTGCGGTGCGCAGGTTTCCGGCAGCCCCTTTCTAGAAAGACGCGTCAGTCTCGTCAAGCGGTCTCCTCAGGCGTATACCTGATGTATGACGCTCGTTGGTAGTTGCCGCGGTCGCGGTTATCGCCAAGGTGAAACACCTCTAAGCCGGTCGTCTGACTCGTCTCTACTCCGTAGATTTCGTATGATCGTATCCACGGTGTGATTTGGCAAGGGTGCTGGGAACCCGGCGCCCGATTTCCCCCCTTCCCCGGCAGAGAATTGTACTCTGTTAAGGCGCGTGGATGCCCAGATATAGGCATTCGTCACGTCAAGAGTTTTGACCCACAAACAGAGATTCTGGCTGCAGACGACGACTATAACTTGAGTGCGTGCAACATGTTGTGCGCGTTGATTTTTGCAAAGATGTCGCATATCCTGCTTCTGCGACGGACAGCGGGAGCGGTGGGCTCTCATGATGTGGCTTATCGACGCTGTATGTGGTCACAACAGCGGGTTAACTGCGAAGGGAGGGCGCGTAATGATGTGTGTTTTTATGCGCGAATGGCGTTGAGCAAGGAGTTGCCATACACGTGCTATGTCACGATCTGTATGATCTGATCTGTCGAACTCATCCGGTCCCGCACCCACTCGGTACTTACATACATACCTGTAACTTCATAGGTATCACAGCCAAGGGTGTCGTGGAAGACCAGTAAAATTCGAGGTGTTGCACACTATGTCGCTGATTGATGGGCCGATGGCTGATTGCTTATCCGGCGATCCGGATTCCGCGTTGGGCAGGATCGTGCTGATTGGGCTACATATAAGATGGTGTCGTGCAAATGCGCTACTCTCCAAGCCTGACTCTATGCATCGGCCTTCTTTTGCTCCAAAGGGGCAGCCTCATGAAAGACGGCGAAACTACTCCGTAAAAATGACGTAAACGCTATGGAAAAACAGCTCACGCTTGAAAAACAAGGGGCCAGGTGCTGCTACGTCCTCCGCGGTGAAATTCATCGCTGGCCAACTCGGCATGTCCTACCGCGCAGTAGGCTCAAACTGCGTCGTTTCATGGCAAAAACGTCTCTCCATGCACAGAAGGCGCCACAGCAAAGCAGCAGAAATAGTTCTACTCTTGCACGCTCTTTTCCGACTCTCCTTCGCCAAACACACCCGTGTACCCATGCTGAGCCAGGTACTCTCTAAACAGAACGTCCTCATCTTCCAAATCGCGCCCCTTGTCGGGAATCAAGAAATACGAGATCAAGGCACCAGTGAGGGTGAATGCAGCGCCGATGATGAAGACGCCCTGAACGCCTTTGTTCGTATCCGAAAAGGAAGCCTGGATGGGAATGAAGACTTGAGTCCCGATGGCGGCGCCGACTTTGCCCACGGCGGCGGCAAATCCGACAAAGTGGCCGCGGACGGGCGTGGGGAAGGACTCGGTGCTGCAGAGAAAGGTGGCGACCTGTGTATGTGAAGATGTGGTGTGAGAAAGTCGTGTCAAAAGTTTTGACTTTCTTTGGAGCATTTCCAAGCAAGAGAGGAGAGGAGGGAAGGGGGGCCGCAAAACTTTGTCTACTTACACCGGGCCCCAGTTCACCCAAGGCGTTGAAAATGGCATAGAGGACGACGAAAAGCGGAAAGATGGCGACAATCTGGTTCAATGCGCCGCCGATGATGAATCCCATGATGGACCAGAGAAGAAAGCCAAGCGCCATGGTTTGCTTCCGTCCGATTCGATCCATCAGATGTCCGCCAATGATGGTACCAGGAAGATACAGCAAGATGAGAACGGTGCCATAGCCGATATCGTGAATCAAGTTTCCTTCTGGGTTCAGGCTCGCGATGACGGTCGATCCAAAAATACCGAACGGATAGGTCTGCGGCATTAGGCCATCAGCATCTTGGCCTTTGGCACACAAACACAACATTGTCTCTGGCCTTGCGTATACGTACAACGAAATCATACATGAACCAGGAGAGACTGGTTCCGAGTATGGGCCTCCAATACCGCTTCACTACCAAGACGTAGGGAATGTGCTGCTTCATGGCATGCTTCTGGTACTGCGTCGAGTTGACGAGGCGCAATCGGAAGAAGAGCACGCTCACGGGGAGCACGAGGCCCAAGCCGAATGATATCCTCCAGACGCCGTCGCTGACGTGCCCTCCATAGGCTGCAATGACGCATACGGCAACGACACCCGAGAGGATGAAACCCATATCGACGGCGAATTCTGTGCCGACAGAAGCTAGGATGCCTCGGCGCTTGCGTAATCTTTCGGTTTCATCGGCGGCCTCGGTGGCGCTCGTTGCACACACCGGGTATTCACCTGGATATTAATGCGTGAGATTCATGTTCTGATTTGTGTGTGTTTTTTCTTCTTCTCCTTCTTTCTCCCTGCGAAACATTGTGTCCCGATGAACTACGTTCTAAAAGGAGGTTGAGCTTACCCCCCGCACCGACACCAGCAATAGCACGACCGGTAATCATCATCCAGAACTGGCCATTGATAGTTTTACCATGCGCGGCAGTCGTCAGAATGATGCCAAGAACAAGACAGACGGTTGCCCCCAAAATTCCTGTGCGTCGGCCTAACCGATCAATGGTCCATCCGAACAGGAGCATGCCAAAGACCTCGCCAACGAGAAAGGCGCTCGACATGCGCGACTGCATTGAGGAATCGTATTCGTCGGGATAGAGCTTCGCCAGAACGGGGTTCATGTAGCCGATCATTTGGGCGTTGTATCCGTCCGAGAAGATGGCCATGCCGCCGATCATGACCGTCATGGCGGAGGTGGCCTTGTGCGCTGTTGGCGCAGACTCGGGCTTGGGTGTGAGGGAAGGCGTGGCTTCCTCATCTTTCAAGACGAGGCTCTCGTTATTGTCCGACGGCTTCGTAAGGCCCTCGCGTCCCTCTTTTGGGGGCGCATCTTGCTTCATTGTGTCGTGAATAGCGGCATGTAGGTGAAGAAGTTGTGGATTGGCAAACTCGAGGTTTTAGCATTAAGTCGGGGGGTTCTCAACTGGGCGACCACTTAGGACGGGAAAAGTTTAGGTGAGCACGCAATTTGTCCTTGCAGCATACGTGACGACCATCGATGCTACGGAAACATGGTCCAACGAAAGGGGAGAAAAAAATGTGATACCCAGACGCATTAAGGGCGAGAAGCTACATAAGACGCCGTGCGTTGGCTGAACGCAGCTGTGCGTGCTGTCTCGTCTTGTCTAGCTCCCCATAGGCGCAGACGAACAGCATAAGTTGGGAATTTGGGTGTCGCAATGGTGTCGACCAAGTCAGGCCAATCCTTGCAAAATAGCAGGCATGCCTGCGTATAATGGAGACTAGGTAGGGACTGAGTTGGAAAAGTTGGGAGCCAAGCAGCGCAATCTTTTCACGTTGAAACCCACATAGTTATCCAAAGGGTTTTAGGAGCTGAGACATGAAGACTGGGTCCCATTCTTACCTCTGCCGCCTGCGTCTCAACCTTTTTACGAATCGCTTATCCTCACCCATGTCTTCAGTGAGTGACTGTGGAGTACGGAGAACAGAGGCCATCATTACGCATACATTCTGTGCGCGTCAGTAGCGCACTGATGACCGCAGATTCTTGGCACGTTTGTGGCGAGGACATGAGATACCTTGCCGTGCGCTGAAAGGGCCCAATTCAATTTCTGCGAATGGTCCATCATCATTCAGCGATGACGACTTCAAACGTCCATCACGACATGCCTTTGACGAAATTTGTTGCACGTACGGAGAACAATGAGCAAGATCGCGTTGCAACACGTGTATGTATGATACGCCACTGAACAACGTATGTACTTACCTACCTACCTACCTACCTACGTACATACATACTATACATCGTTTAGATTTGTATGCTTACTGCGTACATGGAGAGCCCCGGGAAAGCAAGAAGCTGATGAGGAAATTTTCTCGACGCACAAAGTTGAAAGCTATCGCAGATGATCCTCCGCGTCGTTTACGGAGTAGGTATCCGTATGTACATACATATTGCCGTTGAGAAAGAAAATAAAGTGAGAAAGAAAGTTGAGAAACCCTGTGGGAAGCTAAAACGGTCTGCCGGTCCGGTGCAAATAAGCGAACGCAATCACATCATGTTAGCGCGTCAAGATCCCTTCCGCAAAGGGGCCAAAGGGCCCAGCCGAGAAAAGTCTGAGTGAGGGTTGCACAAGCATTGAATTTGATAGGTCTACAGAGTACTCCGTAGAGGCTGGGTGTTCTAACTTCTGGGACTTGCCGGGATCCACACACCGACGCGGCTTTTGGATCGCAAGCCTTGTTCATGAACAAGGGAAAACGCGAGCCCGATTGAGTCATCCTTGACTCGACGATGGTTCATCAGCTCGCTCGACTCGACGCTCATCATCACTTGCCTCATCAACACAAAGAGAGTGACAGGCAGAACGGAACATGTACGCGAACGCGAACGGACACCACAAACAGAGGCCAGAATGCAGCAATGAACGACGACAACGATAATTACCTACCCAAGACGCTACTAGGTATGCGCACGCGCTACCCACGAATTTAGAGGAGTCTTGCATCGCATTTCGGCTGCCTCGGCGACGCGTCGCACGGTTGTACGGTGTACCTATCCAACCGGCAACTGCTCAAGGCGCGTGCGTTCCTGTTCGGCGCAGACATGTCCATGACATGACAAGATTAGCCGGTGTTGCTTTTTCGTGGTTCACGTACAGAGTATGTACATGGAAGATAATTTAGAAAGAAGAGGACCATTCTAAATTTCTGGCGCAAAGTCAGCTGGCCGTCATGGGAGGCTTGGAGCCTGGAGGGGGAGCGACCACCCGCCGGCGCTGGTGTCGATTCCGCACTGTGACACTCCGGACACTACACTACGCTGTGATTGCACAAGCAACAAACAATGCACTGTTGGGAGTCGCTTCAGGAACAGGAACAGGAACAGGAACAGGAACCAAGTTGAGGCTTCTGCTTCTTCTGAGTCTTGACTCTTGCAATTGATGGTGCCTGCCTTTTGTGGGGGGCGGGGAAGCGAAGCGCTCCGGCACTTGTACGTTGCGGCCAAAGCACCCCGACGTGTCACTTTGCGGTTGGCGAGAACAAGTTTGAACAACGCTTCCCGAGTCACAGGATCTCAAATGAATCGAAAGTAAACATCGACGTCTTGTCTAGGTACTTTGGTCCGCACGTTCACCACCTGAGCAATGCCGGACGTCGACTCCCACGGGTCATGTACACACGGAAAACACGGAACGGAACTGGCCGGCCGCACGGATGCCTCACAAAATCACCGGGTACATGAGATCGTTTGGATCGCGGTGACAACATCGCTTGGATCAGGAGGACGAAGGGCCGGATCCAGGCATTGGAGATCGGAATTCCTGAACAGGGTGGAAGAAGATGCGATCAAAGCGGCTGTGCCACAAGTTGCGCTGAGGGCTTAGCTGCATCATGGCACGCTTTGCTTTTTTCGTGTACGCTTCTACGGAGCACTCCGTTTGCTCTCTCGTCCCATTGCGCTTTTTTTGAGCTTCGTCTTGTATCTTCCTCGTTTGCTGCGCTGTCTGTATGTAACTTGCGCCGCAATCTAAGGGGGCAACATCAGAAGCCGGTCATACCAACCTACCTACCTACTCGCGCCAGCTTCACCCCATGCCCCCGGTCTTCATCCACGATTCCCCGCGACAAGACGTCCGACTTCGCGGCCCGGACCAGTAGCGATTCGATTTCTTTTCCAGGCTTCCTTGCTGCCATCATGCCATCATCGACTCCCGAAGCGCTGCCCTCGCTCATCACCATCTACAACTTCCCCCCCGCGCCGCCAAAATTTGACTGCATCGGAACATTTTACATCGCGTTTGGGGCGTCATGGACATTACTCGTCGTGGCAGGGATGCTCTTTTGCGCTCTAAACCACGATAACCCCGTTCTCAAGATCCGCTGTATCCCGCTCTCGTTTGGGGCCATTATCTTGCTGCATTCGTACTGGATTCTCGCACAAGTCACGTACTCGGTTGGCATGTCCATGCCCATTGTCCTGGCCTACGATATACAGTACTTCTTTATGGGTATGTATTATCCGCTGGGCATGGCGCTGTTTCATGCCTCGAATTTGCGGTTTCTGCGGATAGCGAAGTTGCAGAGGCACTTTGCGCGATCCGAGGTTCGGGGGCGGGAGTCAAGGAGCCTTGAGGAGGGTGTTTTGTCGGTATTTCGTCGTGTGAGGGACTGGGAGTATACGGCTCAGATTATGTTTTGGGTTGGGTTGGGCATCGCAGTGCAGGTTTGTTCATTCTCTTTGCTTCGTGACTCCTTCTCAGCATGCTTCACATGTATGTAGGCATGCACACACGCAGAGAGAAAGAGAGAGAGAGAGATTGTGTCTGTATTTGCCGCTCAGTTTATGAGTGACGCGCGGAGAAGCCGTATGGACCTTCAATGCTAACATACGGCTGCCATACAGATCCTTTTGACCATCGTCATGTGGTTGGCCTGCAAAAAGTACCATCCTAGCTTTGGCATGCCAGGTACGGAAATCAAGGGCTCTACGTTCCCTGAACAGCTGGTAGACCTAGGCCGCGGCTGGGAGTGGTGGCCTTCTCTGCTTTGGCAGCTTGTCTGGACTTGGATTGTAGGGTTTTCTGGCTTATGAACACATACTTGATATATTTTGGGACTAATTTGATACAATTACGTGTAGGTCGCTCCGTATCTGATCTGGCAATCTTGGGATATCAGGGATACCATGGGCTGGCGCACCCAGACCATTGCTTGCTGCACGGCGAGGTATTTTCTGACATTGCCGCCAAACACCCAACTTCAGCGTGCTCACCAGAATGGTATCTAGTCTTCACGCCGTTCCCATGTTTCTCATTGCATCCTATGTTCCTGCATTCCAAAAGGTCAATGTCTACTTTGCACCCAGTCAATGGTACGTGCTTGATCTCCAGCCTCGTTGTGGTTCTTCTTTCATCATCCATGCAGCAGCTCAGAAACCAGTATGCTAACTTTCAAGCAGGATCCATCTCTCCATCATGGTCTTCGAGATCTTCGCCGTCTTCGTCCCCGCCTACCTCGTCATCCGATCCTGGAGCATAGTCCGCCGCGTCAACACCTTCAACGACCGCTGGGAAGTCGACTCCATGAAGAGCACCTCCGACGTGTCCTCCATCGTCGCCGACTGGAAAAGCTCCTCCACCAGCATCTCCGAAAAAGAAACCCTCGACTTCTTCGAGCAAGACCTCGGTGATCGCTTCCTCACCATGGCAGCGCTCGACTACCTCCTCCGGAATAATCCCACACCCCTGCAGGACTTTTCCGCCATGCACGACTTCTCCGGCGAGAACATCGCCTTCCTCACCCGCGCGGCTCGCTTCAAGGCCTCCTGGCCCGTCATACCGTCCAGTACCCAGGTTCTGGACGTGTACAACGAAGCCCTCAGTATCTACACCGACTTCATCAGCACCAAGGACGCTGAGTTTCCCCTGAACTTGGCCTCCAGGGAGCTCAAGGCCCAGGAAGATATATTTGAATACGCCGCGCGGTCATTGATGGGTGGGTCAGATGCCAATCCCGCTACGCCGTTTGACGTTGAGGCACCCAGGGGGGGGTTTCTCGGCAATAGCTCGACTGCTTCAGATATATTTTTGCTGGTCCAATATAGGGGGCCTGTGCCTGATGCGTTTTCTCTAGACGTGTTTGACCAGATAGAGAGCCATGTCAAGTATCTGGTGTTGACGAACACGTGGCCGAAATTCATTAGCGAGATGCGCGCGCGGAGGCGGGAGGGGGGTTTGAATTGCAATGAGGTGACGATGTCGTCGCAGCAGAGCAGTGATAGTAGTCGCTTTTCAAGGCGATTGGACAAGGTCCTTCGTGACATGGGGTTGTAGGTACTGGGCAGCAGTGGGCTGTCTTTTTTTTTTTTTTGGTCTCATTCTTGCATGTAGAGCGAGTCACTACCTATTTTGTTTGTATTGCACAACTACTGTGCCTCATTTGCGACCGGCGCTCTCCTGATAATGCCATCTGCAACCACCCGCGATCACGGCTAGTCCTTCTGGGTACTGGCGCAGCGCTAGGTCCCTCGACTCACTGTGCGTGGAGAGTACAGTCTTCAGGCTCTCCGTCTGGTCCATCATTGTGTTGTCGGGAGCGACACAGAATTCTTCTAGTCTCAAGGACGAAACTGAATTGCAAAACACGCGCTTTGGCGCTCAGATCGGGGCAGTATAATTGCTATATGTGATACCTCAGTTCTGGTGGAAGCTGCATGAACTGGGGAAAGGCACACGACGTCGAGCCCCTATTCTTCTGAAATTCACGGCTGCTTGAGGACTTTTCGCCCGCCTATTCAGCCTTGTCGTTGATGGGACAATTGTGCTCTGGAAGGCTAATCTCTGAGCCGTCACCGGTGGTCGAATCAGGCCCGTTGGCTTGCATGTCTTTGCTATGAGGCATCATGGCAATTCTTTGTGATGAAGTTGCGAAAAGTTCGAAATACCTATCTACCAGGTACCTGAGGCCCGGTGGAAGACGTACGACCCAACTGTACTCGAGCCCCCGGAGTTCTCTCTAATACATATCACTATGAAATCTGAATGGTGGTTTGTGACGATGACGTGTGTGATTGTGTCGGATTATTGGGGGGAACAAATGCGTTGTTGTTGTTGTATTGACTTGAGTGATGCTTGTTCTTCTCTTGTCACTGATGTGCCCTTGTCTTGTCTAAGCACAAAATTTGGGCAACTTACGCATCACCCCGGCTAAGCTCGGCTATACTTCAACCCTAGCGCCATATTATCGAATATGTATCCGACAGATTGTCTCCTCTCAGCTCTGTCTGATCGTGCTTTCATCTTCCGACAACCCGACAACTTCTCTTCTGTGACTCCGTACAGTGACGTACACCAAGAACCGGGTCTCGAATGTCCAGGCGTGCGTCGACGCCGTTTCAGGCTAGAATCATGAATGTCTCCAGAGTCCAGAGTCCAGGGCGGGCCATGTGTGCGCTAAATTGCTCAAACGGGGCCACCACATACAAGGTACCTAGGTGCCTAATACAGTGGGGGCGTAGAAAGAGCTCACATTCTCAACCACTTTTTGGCGCGTGAACGTGAAGATATTCTGCCAAAGGGTTGTGTTAGGTACCTATGCACGCCTTCATGCCATTGTCTTGTTAGGTGATGAGTGAGAGTATCTGACACTGCACCTCTTGACGTGCCCTTGATTAAAGAGAAACAACCATGCCTTTTGGAATGTTTGATACAGTATAAATGACTCATAGCTGGCCAACATCTCTGGGAGTCTGGAAGGAAGTGGCTGTGAGGAGGATGATGATGATGATGGTATTTAACGCCCGGGCGTCCCAGTTGTGGGCATATCAGGGCGTGCAGGGCTAATCCCCAGGTTCTTCTAAATACAAGCCATTTTCCCCCAAAGAATATCCTGCATCTTGAGGTCTCAACCGCCAACGGCAGCTGTTTTCGATTCACGCGTCAGCGCGCCTTTCACCACGCTGTACCTGCGTGGGCCCAGGTCGTTGTATCAAGCGGAGTTGCGATCTTGGCTGGAGGCGGCAAAAAGTATGCGGCTCGGACCGGTAACTGGATAGTGGGGTCCTTCGTCTCGAAGGCTTGGACGCCGTAGTTGATCTGTCCACGCGAGATTCGTGAGAAGTCGTGCTCATTCTCGTCATCCCTTTGTCCTGGATATCTTTCAGAGGATACAGAATCCGTCGTATACTCTCTCAATCGTTTTCGTCATCATTGTCACTATCAATCGCGATTGAAAATGAACAGATTCCGCGAGAGGTCCAGTGCTCGTCGTGCCGATGCTAATTCACCTGCCTTGGTCGGGTTGGTGGTCCTCCTCCTCCTCCTCCTCTTCTTCATCGAAATCGAAACCGAGAATTGGCCGAAACAGTCTAGCCCGCTTGTTCTGCGGTCTACTTTCGTCGTCATCATGGCCCATCTCATCCTCCTCTTCCTCGTCAGTATCCACGGCAATGGCCTTTCGTTTGTGCGATCTCAAATCACGCTTGACTTTAAGCTCAGCCAAGGCTCGACCGACATCCGGTCTCAGGCACGAAATGAGTCCAAAGGACATCTCATCCTCAGATGAGCCATCAAATTCCATACTCTCATGATGGTCAATCAGCCCGCTTCCATCCTCATCCGAGTCGGTGTGCTCGGCGTTGCTCCCATCATCCTCGTAATCTGAGCCGTCTCGACCATGAGTTCTAAAAGGAGGGTTCCAATACAGCCGCTTCATCATATCAAACAATTGCATGGTCATCTCTGATTCAAACTCCACAATCGGCCAGAGTTCCACGCCTGCTTCTTCCATTTCCTCGAGCGAACACATTTGTGGCACCAAAGACCTGGCAAAGTCTAGGTGCGCGTCTAGGTCAGGCCAACAGAACAGGGTACTTGGAAGCTCGTCCACGCCAGACACCCGCTCATAATAGGTCTTCACCATGTACAAGTGTACA
The DNA here is from genome assembly GCA_018360045.1 of Claviceps capensis. Lineage (NCBI taxonomy): Eukaryota > Fungi > Ascomycota > Sordariomycetes > Hypocreales > Clavicipitaceae > Claviceps > Claviceps capensis. The sequence goes on along the minus strand of SRPN01000201.1, from coordinate 11,266 downwards.
TGTTCCGTCACGCACCACTCCTCCATTTCTGTGGGCTGCGTCAATGATGGCCAGTGGCTGAAGAGCCTCCTCAGATTGGGAAACAAGCCTTTTAATGCGGGCAATACCTTCAGAATTGATCCATCGTAGAAATACCGTTCCTCGCTGAAGTCCTCCACGACACCAACAGCGAGGTTCTGTATTTCGTTTCCAAATTCTGGCACAGAGTAGTCCACATCCGTCAATAGTTCCATCAGGAAGATGACATCCGTCTCCTTTCGGAATCTGACAACCGCAGCTCCAGAGGTCGAATCCATGACCAACTCATCTGGATACTTGCGCACCGCGATGCTCCTCGATTCACGGTGCGTGGATAGCACCGCCCTCAATTCTTTCGTCTGTTCTGCCAAGGCCTGGTAATCCGGGAGAGAATAGTCGTTTTGCCAATCCACAGTGGTTGTGGGAAGTTCTAAGAATGGCAAAACACGCGCTTTGGCGCTCAGATCAGGGCAGTAGAAGTGCCAAATTTGATGCCTCAGTTCTGGTGGAAGCTGCACGAACTGGGGAAACGAACGCGGCGCTGTGTCCCCATTCCGAAATCCATTTCGGCTTGAGGGCTCCTCGGCCGACTCTTCAGCCTCGTCGTTGATCTTTGCGCCATAGCCGATGTAACTCGTGTTATGAATCGAAAAAAACTCGTCGAAATACATGGCTTCGCTGCAATATTGCGAGATGCGGCTTTTAAAGTGATGTTGTTGCTGAAAGGGAAAGTTCGAAATGACCGTGAGAAATGTACGGCTCGCAGGTTGAAACTTGAATGGGCCACCTGCAACGTTACACAACCCCCGCCCCAAAAATAACACAAATCGCCATCGCATGACTTCACTTAGACGTAGTAATGGGGCACATGATATATCATATATCATATGTCACTGACTCACTTTCTTGCTCTGGTGCTTGCAAGTTGCACTGGATACAACCCCGCCGCAAAAATAACGCAAACGGCCATATCATGACTTCACTTATACGTCTTGGTGAGGCAATTGTGTATGGTAGGTAGAGGTGCGCCATCGATCACAAATTATTTATGGTGCGCATCCAAGTCAGGCAAACAAAACAGGATCTTCGTAGGTATCCCCTCCCCATCATTCGTTTCCACCATACATGTGTGTATCTACATGATCCGTGATGCACCATTCCGTGACAATCTTTGGCTAAAACGCGGCCAGATAGTGACTAAACAGCCTCTTCAGATCAGAATAATTATACGATGTGCATGGTTTTGTCGAACTTGGTGCCACCAGGATAAATGGTTGGTCGGTGCACATGCCAGCCTTTGTGCACCATTCTAATTTCTCGATGGTGGCCCGTTTCTCAGTTCGCTATTTGGGCACTCGGCAATCCTGACAATCCTCGCATCGTCACATCGTAGGCCGTCTACTGGACAGCAGAACCAGTTTTCCCTATCCACCCGAGTCCTCCGCAGAGATACGACGTTTCACGCCACATACCTCATATGTTTCCTCACACAACATGGTGACATGATCACTACCTAGATGCATGGCACGTACTCTTTCTTGAACGTCTTGCATAGCGCTAATGTAAGCTGCACGTCATACTGATACATATCAAATCAACAGTCGCCACCCGAAAAAGAAGAAGGGAAAACCTCCGGTTTCGACTTTCAAGAAGTGAATACATCGCTCGTCTCACCATGAACTCATGATTACCACTTGACCAAGGATTTTGCAACATCCTCTTCCTCCCGTGAGCCTCAAGACATAACAGGAATTCCTGCCTTCCCTTTTCTTTTTTCCTTTTTTCCTTTGGAGCTATAGCGTGAGGGGTATGAACTATAAGTAATTCATGAACTACTAACATTGCTGGTGATGCATCTCTCACATCTTCGTCCTCCTCTTCATCTTCCGTTCCCTCTCCAGCCACAGTGTGACATTGTCCAGAAGCTCATTCCTATACCTCATCTTTGTCTTTCATGGCCGTCGACAACTTGGGCTTCCTCGCGGCTCGCCTTCACCACCTCTCCACCAGGCGGCGGCGGCGCCATGTCCCGACTCCCAATCGCCTTCGCCCGCACTGAACAGTTGAGTCCTTTGCCTTGAGGCTTGCGCACCCTATTCGATCTGTCAGAGCGAGGCTCTTGAGAATCGCGTGCTCATTCTTGTCATGGAAACCGAGTATTGGGCGACACAGTCCGGCGCGCTTGTTCTACGATCTACCGCCGTCCTCATCATGGCCCATCTCATCTGCATCATCATCATCCTCCTCGTCAGTATCCACGACAATGGCCTTTCGTGTGTGCGGTCTCCAATAAGGCTCGACGTCAACTTTGGTCGAGACTTGAACGTCTTCCGATCTCAGGCAGGAAAAGCATCCGATTACCCAGAAACAGCTCACTGGTCGATCTACTCGCTCCAATACTCATGCGAGTCGGTGCTGTCGAGTCGGTGCCGTCGGCGCTGCTGTCGTCATACGAGTAGATGCTGTCGTTGCTGCTGCTTTCATCCTCGAATCCTGGGCCGTCTGGTCTGTCTTCATCGTTAGCTGGGGAATGTGGATTCCAATACAGCCGCCTCATCATATCTCACATTCGCATGGGCTTCCACGACTCAAACTCCACCATCGGCCAAAGTTCCACGCCTGCCTCCTCCATTTCCTCGAGCGAACATAGTTTTGGCACTGAAGACCTGGCGAAGTCTGAGTGCGCGTCTAGGTCAGGCCAATAGAGCAGGGCTGTCTGGTAATGCAATTCTATCATGTACGAGTGTACATGTTCCGTCACGCACCACTTCTCTATGTCTTTCTTGGTCGGTGCCGACCGGTGGCTGAAGAGCCTCTTCAAATTAGGGAACAGGCCTTTTATCCCGGGTACTACCTGCAGCAGCGTTTCATCTTGAAAATATCGTTCCTCGCTGTAGTCGTCCACGACACCGACAGCGAGGTTCTCTATTTCGCTTCCAAACTCTGAAATGGAGTAGTCCTCCCCCGTCACTACTTCCGACAGGAATATGACGTCTGTCTCCTTTCGGAATCTGACAATCCCAGCTCCAGAGGCCGAATCCATGACTAACTCATCTGGATACTTGCGCACCGCGATGCTCCTCGATTCACGGTGCGTGGATAGCACCGCCCTCAATTCTTTCGTCTGCTCTGCCAAGGCCTCGTAATCCGGGAGAGAATACTCAGAATCGTCGGTTTGCGTATCCACCGTGGTTGAGCTGGGAAATTCTAAGAATGGCAAAACACGCGCTTTGGCGCTTAGATCAGGGCAGTAGGAGTGCCAAACTTGGTGCCTCAGTTCTGGTGGAAACCGCATGAACTGGGGAAATGCACCCGGTGCTGTGTCTTCATTCCGAGATCTTGAGGACTCTTTGCCCGGCTTTTCAGCCACGTCGTCGATCGGACAAAGATGATTTCCGGTGTTGATTTTTGCGTCGTAACTGGTGTTACTCATGCCGTCGGTCGACATGGGCTCATCGAGATACATGGCTTTACTGCAAGATTGCGAGATGTCGTTTCTATGTGATTTTGTTGCGGAAACTTCGAAATGACTCGTGAGAAATGTACGTGTTTGTCACTTCTTGCTCGCAGTGTGAGCACCTGCACGATTATATACCCCCCCGCTCCAAAAAATACCTGACACAAACCGCCATATGGTTGGGCCCCTGGAGACATTCCGCCCCGAGCAGTGAGTTGGCGTACGCCACTCGGAGCACAACTCATCAGAGTTTCTAGCGTAGCGGAGTAGACAGGTCATAAGCGCGGCCAGCGCATCGCCAGCGCATCGGAGTTGTCATCTCATGATTTATCATGTATTCGGGATATGCAGGCATTGAATTTGCCGGAGACAGACAAGAGGACATTGGGTATGGATCAGATATCCCTCCCGACCCGACCAAAAGGTTGGAACACTTAGGAACACAGCTTAGTTGGGGACATAATGCAACGACCAGAGCTGCACAGAGTAGCCGTCACAGTATATACATACATATCGCTGGCTCTCCTCTTGGACTCAGAGGGACATCACACGCCTCTAGAGCTCCTTGCAGAGTCATAGTCGTGTGTTGAGCCAACTACGTACCACCACCAGAAGCAAGGAAGGGAATATAACCTAAACCGAAAGGTGCCACAATGCACGTATCGCTCGTTTTGCCATGAACCCATCGATTGCAATTTGATCACAGATTTTGGAACGTCCTCTTCCTCCTGTGAACCCCGAGATGTTATGCAGGAATCCCCTCTCTGTTACTTTTACCTTTTCTCTTTTGTGTCACCATGGTACAACTCACAGGATACCTTCCGACTGACAGAGTAGCTTGAGACTCACAGAATAGCTTGGGATTCACTGAATAGCTACCTCAGATCTGGGCTGGAGGCGGCTAAAGACATATCATTGGATTGGAGGTGTTGGCCGGGATAAGGTGTTGTAGCATGCTGGATATAGACATTCAGCAGGTCATGAATTGTTGACATTGCAGAGAATGCATCTCCACCACTTCGTTCTCGTCCTCTTCCGTCGCCTCTCCAGCCCTGTGTCGAGCAGCTCTTCCCTACGCTCATCTTCACCTTCAATTTCATGGTCATGGCCATCGTCGTTGGCCTTACCTGCCCTCATCAGCATCTCCGCCGTGTCTTAATGGCTTTTGCTCGCACTGGACAGTGGAATCCTCGCTTTGTGACCTACACGCCGTTGTCGATCTGTACGCGGGGTTCGTGAGAATTCGTGAGAATTCTCGTCATCCCTCTGTTTCGGGTATATTGCAAAGGACATAGAATCCGTCATAAACTCTCTTCATCGTTTTCGCCATTTATGTTACTATCATCGTGACTAGAATTGAAAAGTTTCGGCGAAAGGTTCGTACTCGTCGTGTCGATACTACTTGATCTGGTAAGAGGTCCGCCTCTCCCTCCTCTTCTTCCTTGTCATCGAAACCGAGTATCGGGCGACACAGTCCGGCGCGCTTGTTCTACGATCTATTGCCGTCCTCATCATGGCCCATCTCATGACCATCCCCCTCCTCGTGAGTACCCGCGACAATGGCCTTTCGTGTGTGCGGCCTCGAAAAAGGCTCGACGTCAAGTTCGGTCGAGACTTGAACGTCTTCCGATCTCAGGCAGGAAAAGCGTCCGATTACCCAAGAGACAGCTCACTGGTCGATCCACTCGCTTCAATACTCATCCAAGTCGGTGCTGTCGGCGTCGCTGTCATCGTCCGAGTCGGTGCTGTCGGCGTCGCTGTCATCGTCCGAGTCGGTGCTGTCGGCGTTTCTGTCATCGTCCGAGTCGATGCCGTCGGCGTTGCTGTCATCGTCCTCGAATTCTGGGCCGTCTGGTCTGTCTTCATCATTAGCTGGAGAATATGGATTCCAATACAGCCGCCTCATCATATCTTACATTCGCATGGGCTTCCACGACTCAAACTCCACCATCGGCCAAAGTTCCACGCCTGCCTCCTCCATTTCCTCGAGCGAACATAGTTTTGGCACTGAAGACCTGGCAAAGTCTGAGTGCGCGTCTAGGTCAGGCCAATAGAACAGGGCTGTCTGGTAATGCAATTCTATCATGTACGAGTGTACATGTTCCGTCACGCATCACTCCTCCATGTCTTTGTGCTTGGCCGGTGCCGGCCGGCGACTGAAGAGCCTTTTCAAATTGGGGAACAGGCCTTTTATCCCGGGTACTACCTGCAGAAGCGTCGATCAGACAAAGGTGATTTCGGGGTTTCATGTTTGCATCATAGCCGGTGTTACTCGTGTTATCAGTCAATTTGGGCTCATCGAGATATGTACATGGCTTTGCTGCGAAATTGCGAGATGCCGTTCCTATGTGATTTTGTTGCGGAAAGTTCGAATTGACACGTGAGAAGTGGACGGTCGGCCCACTTGTATGTCCACTTCTTGCTCGCGCGACGCGAGTTTGGCGACGCGTCAATGCACTACCTAACCTAATGCACAGCTCTCCACCGCAAAAACAACGCAAACCGCCATGCTGTGACTTACACCCACGAGTATACGTATTGATGAGGCCATTATGAATGCTAGATATGCGGCAGCGCCATCGACCACAATTTACAGAGCTAAGTGTATTTCGAATTTGTGATCAGTACCTAGCATACCTGAACCTCATTCGATTTCATATATATCCCGGATCGCCCCAGTTCTTGTTCCAACAGTTGCTCCTTCAATCAATTCCTCTACCCGTCATCCTCACAATGAAATAGGATAGAACCCATTCGTCATGTACGAGATGGTCTTCTCCGATTCATGCACAATATACTCCACTATCGGCCAAATCTCTACACCTAATTCAACCATTTTCTCGAGCGAACACAGTCTGGGGGCCGTAGACAGGGTGTAGCTTGGATGCGCATCTGGGTCAGGCCAACAAAACAGTGTCTTCGTATCCTCTCCCAGCCTATTCCTTGGCTGATCCATTTCCACCATACTCGCATGTACCTGATCCGTCATGCACCAATCCATAATAATCCTGGGACCGAATACCGCCGGACAGTGGCTTAGCAGTCTCTTCAGATTGGGAAACATGGCCTTGATCGCGGGAATCGCCTCCACGACAGCGTCATTGTTCCAAACAAAGTCTTGAGTGGTGACCTCACGCAGGGGTTTGACAGCGAGGTTCTCTATTTTGTTCGAGAAGTCTGGCAGGAAGTAGTCCCTATCCGTTTCGAAGTCCATCAAGCTGATGACATCCGTCTTCTTCCGGAACCTGACAATCGCCTTTCCAGAGCCCGCGTCCATGGTCAATTCATCTGGTAACTTGCCCACCACGTCCATGGCCAACTCGTCTGGGTACTTGCGCACCGCGATACTTCTCGACTCACGGTGCGTAGCGAGCATGGCCCTCAGGGTTTTCGTCTGGTATGCCAATGTGCTGTGGTTCGTGACGGAATACTGGTCTGGCCGGCCCAGCATGGTCGACCTGGGCCCAAGCTTGAATGTCAACACACGCGATTTGGCGCTCAGATCCGGGCAGTAGAAACACCATATTTGATGCCTCAGTTCTGGTGGGAGCCGCACGAACTGGGGAAATGCAGGCGGCACCGAGTCTCCATTTTCAGAATTGTGTTCGCTTAATGGCTCTTGACCTGACACTTTTGCCTCGTCGTTGGGACACATGGCCTCCGATACGAGATTGCAAAGAGATGCCAGCATATTGTGATTATGTTGTGAAACGTTCGAGATGACCCCGCCGGTCCTGTATCTGGAGTCGAGATTTTGGGCCCCAAATGGGTTATAACTTAAACATGTATCGGTTAGGTATGTAGGTATGTATCGTTTTACGTGTTTGTACAAGAAAAGTTACTCATACCTGATTCGGCTCTCACACGCTATGTGGACTGATTATGTCCCCGACTTGTTGGAAGAATTCCGCGAGGGTTGCCTATACGCGTGGGAGAATAGTCATGAACAATCTGTCGTATTCACTAAAAGGATCAAAGGAGAGAGAAAGTGTTGGAAGAAATCCGCGAGGGTTGCGTATACGCGTGGGTAGATTGTCATGAACAATCTGTCGTATTCACGAAAGCTATCTAGAAGAGGGAGAAAGGACAGAGTGGACAGCCTTACCGCGTGGTGTTATTATACCACGAGGTGTGTTGGCTACGTAGGTGATCGTTGAGGGCAAGTACATACAGTGGCCATACGCTTGTCGCTCCTTACCTTTAGATCTTTGTTGGGCAGGTGCGTGTTCCTCGCCTGCAGACCGAAGATCCAGTGGTTGTTGACATGCGCGCTAGCAGTAGACACGTACAGTTGTCAAGGTAGCCACGTACAGTTGTCACTGTCAGTGGCCACGTACGCGCTAGTTGTGGCCACTGGTCACGTCCTTTTTCGATGAGTCTACTGTCATGTTTTGTTCGCATGGTCCTTCTTGCTTTCTCCTTACATAATTGTTGTTTGCTAGGTTCAAGCGAAGACAGAGAGAGAGAGATAAGACAACGAGCTAATTGAACGCCATCAAAATCGCTAACATGGCTGCGAAACTCACTCGATGCCCGTGATCATCGATAGGCCTTTTCACGTCTTTGGTTATCTGAATGGTCTCTCCTTCGATAGTCCTCTCGTACTTGGACTTTGGTAGCCTTCTTTATGTTTTTAGCCGTCTTCATGCTACACTACACCCACGACCTTTTTGATAGGCGCATTTGGATCAATAGCGTAGCGTACCCTCTCGCCAGTATGGGGCCGTTGCTTTCTCGTGAAATGAAACGTGCAGAATGCAAAGGCGGCGAGTTGCTTGCCCTGAGTCTGGTATGAAAGAAGTCATCGAGCTGCCAGCTGTTATTAGCCCATTTGATCGTGTGGGCATCTCGGGAAGGGTGCTTCAGACTACAAAGAGCCCTCAACGAGCAGAGCATTTTTGATCACATGGGAGGTTTCTGGAGTGATCAAATGCGCAACCCGTGCGTGAGTACCGTTCCTGTTCTACCAGCCGTGTGACGTGTCTCCCTCACGACCTGAATGCAAGATGCTTCACCCATCTGGAGCTTTACTTTTTTGTAGCAAAAGAAAAAAAGGTTCCATTCTTCCGCTCACCTGGCTCTCAAATTCTAGCAACTTGAGCTGGCGTCTTAACGTACCACAGAGGGGGGGAGATATGGACACCTTTTGGATGAATACTTTCAAGTGGCGTCGCAGTAATTCTCGTAGACGAACCCAGCGGATACCGCAATCAGGCTGTTCCCAAATAGCTGAACAACAAAACGCACTCGACTTTGGCAAGCTCGCCTCATGTGACACGTGAAGTGCGCCAAGGCAAATTAGTCGTGGCAAAGGGCCACAATCAAACTCAAAAAGCCTTCGCTCTCCGTGGAAGTACGCTAGCTCCCGTTGAAATAATTCCGCCTTCGAATTCCCCGAAGCGAATGCTGCTTATCATCTGACGAATGATCATCTCGCCATCGGATAAAAGAAATGAACTGGTTGTATCTTGATCCTCCGTAGTGCTGCAGGTGTAATTTCCGACTGAAGAAGTCGTCGAAGGTGTGACCACGTGCGGGTTCAAGAAAGTCGGTGTCGGCACCGCTGCTGAAGTTTGATTGCCAGCACGTCGCAAAACCTTCTCCGCGGCCATTCATCATTTCCAGCGCCGGCTCTCGACATGCCAACCGATCTCCTAGCTCAGCAGGTCTAATGCCACCGAAACACCCTGCTTAATATAGCTCCACTATCATTTGTCAATAGACAAGCGAACTCATCACCTTGCGCAGAAAGCTCGATAGCCAGTAATTTACTGTGGAAGAGTCCAGCAAACTTGCCAGCTTCGACGTTATCTCTGCTCATGTACCAAATTCCTTGAAGTCGTGTGTCCACGAGGTTCGCATAGAAGACAAGAAATGAGTATCTAGACGCCTCATTTTCTTCGCCGCCTCGGCCTGGCACCTTTGATTGATCGCCAATATTGAGCGACCAGCTCCGGCGCCGTCTTCTCAACCTCCGCGTGAGGCAGCCACGAGGCTTCCTTCGGGTCGTAACCCACCCACTCGACGAGCAAGCTTTTGCGATCTTTGGTGTGTTTCCGAATCGCAAATATATTGAACAGGTCGGGGTCTTTCGGGTTCGTAGGTCGCCCGCCCTGGCTCTTCCAGTATTCCAACAAGGCGTCCGGCGCATCCTCATGAAGCACTGCTTCTCTCTCCCATGTCAGGTCGCCGTCTTGCCACGCGACGCGGATCTCCATCGAGTCTCCCACCCATTGATGGTCCGTGAACTTATCGAATGCGTACTCGATCACGGGTTCGACCTCGGGTTCGACCTCGGGTTCGACCTCGCATTCGGCTTCCACTTTCGTCGCAGGTTCGTTGGGCTGACTTTCCGTTGACGTATCCGGTTCATTCACGACCCGCGTCTCGACTGAGTCTTGCATGATGGCATCGTTTTTGAGCGATACCTTCGCAGAAGAGATACCGGTGGCCTTTTCTAGCTGTTTTACCAGCTGCTTTGCTGTCTTTGCTGGCTGCTTCACCGGCTTCTTGACTATCTTCTTTGTCGATTTCTTTGCTTTCTTTGCTAGCGGCTTTGCAGGAGACTCCGCGGGTGCTTGTACGGTTGGCCTCGTCTCTCTGGACTTGGGCGAGGTCGGCGTAGGTCCGTTATTAGATATTTCCAGCTACAGTTGACCAAAGTAAAGACATGAGTAGATTAGCACACGCAGCTTGCCCGAGCCCTCTCTGAGGCTCTTCCCGCCGATATTTTTCTTGAAAAAGGGGAGGGCAAACCAACAGATAGCATAGATCGTCTTGCTTGATTTTCTGGGAGTGACGTTCGCTTCGTTCTCTTCGGCGGCAGCGGCGCAGACTTGGGATACGGCGAGGAGGACGCAGCGTCGCGGTCCGTCGACGATCCGCGGGGAGAGAATATGGCGGTGAGAATTGAATTCATGAGGTCGAGGTCGGCCAAGACGGCCTACAATGAATCTTTGTGCGATGAGTGACTGAGTGTTTCTTATGTAGGAGCGTGACTCGTGAGCTGAGCTTGAAGGACTGAGAAGCGTGGCAGTTCTGCACGTCGAGTCATCGACCAGGAAGTTCCACGGCAAAATAGCAGATGAAACGAACTTACAAATTACATTGTACATACGGGGTACACAAGTTCACACAGATTGTTTCCCCCGCCGCGCTTGTTCAACTCCCGCTAGTGAATGACCCACAAATGGGGCTACGGAGAGCTTCAGAAGCTTGTCCCACGTGATTCTGCAGTCATTTTTTGCCCAAATTGTTCTACCCAGAAACCCTACCTAATTCGCTGGGTTAGCGCCCTGGGCGCTTGATTGACAGGGCCGCCTCCGCCAGGCGCCGCCACAACGGCTCATCCCCCAGGCACCACGCATTAAAATGTTAAACTTGCCTACTCCGTAGTACGGAGTACGTACCGTCCCAAAACATTGCTATAGAACCATCCGATGACGGTTCCAAATTCCCAGGACAATAAGATACCAAAAAACAAGGTGGGGCTTCGCCGGGGATCGAACCCGGGACCTCTCGCATGCGGTGCTCGGGGTGTAACCCTAAGCGAGAATTATACCACTAAACCACGAAGCCACGTGGCTGATGCACCTTTCTTGTAAAGACCAGCCAAATGTGGCATTATATTCTGTTTTGCAAAATAATTGTCACTTGTAATTTGTCAAGTCAGTTCCGTTCCTGAGTTTAAAGTTATGCTAATGAGTATTGTTATTTCTACCACCCCATATTTCTATTCATACCACCTACCCCACTTTTGCCCCATAAGTTTTTGGGCGGACTCAATTTGTT
>SRPN01000200.1:0-45617 GCA_018360045.1 Claviceps capensis | reverse complement strand
GCGTTCAAGTTGCAGACATACCGTGCACCGCACACATGTGAGGAGTATTCTATTGCCTTGTAAAGGGAAACCACAGAGGGGAAGCGTCTGCCTGCACCCTGAGCATTTCCTAAAGAGTCCATCTTGACGCGATGGGCTGTTGGGACGGGGGTTGGGAGGTGGACGGAGTGAAAGGACTGTCACGTCCGACGCGTCGGCTTTGTTGTTATGCGCGGGATGGCGGGCGACTGCGTCGCCGCCGTACCTAATGGATGGCCTCAGCTTGTTGCAGTGCATGTCGACCACCTCTCTTCGCTGCGCAGGTGCCTGGAGGGTCCTCCGGACTCCGGAGTCTGTAGAACGTACATGCAGCCTCCATACCAAACCACCTACTAGGCACATATCAGGGTCAAGCTTTATTATTGATCAACACTCTGTTATGTAAACACATCCCACCCTCATCGTTTTACGTCCCTGGCCCAGCTGATAGAAAATAGAAAACGTTTTAAAATAAAGAAAGGCAATGCTTCCTCCGAATCATTGTCACGCCATGACAATACAAAACGTCTGCCTCGTCGGCGCAAACGGCACCCTCGGCACCGCCATCACCAAAGCCCTCTCCGCCACGAACTGCTCCATCTCCATCCTCCGTCGCAACTCCTCAACCTCACCTCCCGCCCCCGCCGGCATCAACGAAATCCACGTCTCGCCCTCGCTCACCCTCGCCGAACTCACCACCGCCCTCCAAGACCAACACGCCGTCATAGCCGCCTTCCCCCTCACAGACGTCACGCAGCACATCCGCCTCGCCCAAGCAGCCCACGATGCCGGCGTAAGCCGCTACATCCCCGCCGACTATGGCTCCTGCGACGCCGCCTCTCCACAAGCACAGCATCATCTGCAGTTGTATCGCGACAAGACTGCCGTGCGAGCCAAGTGCGAAGAACTTGCCGCTGCAGCCGATGCCACCACGCCATTCACCTGGACGTCCATCATCTGCGGGCACTTCTTTGACTACGGCCTAGAAGACGGGTTATTACACTTCAATATTGCTGAACAGACGGCCCTTCTTCTAGACACGGGCCATCTGCGTGCCTCGACAAGTACGCTCCCCCGCGTGGCAGATGCCGTAGTGCGTGTCCTGGAGCAGCCCGACGACCTGACCAGGAACCGCGCTCTCTACATACAAAGTTTCTGTCCTTCACAGCTAGAGATCCTGGCGTCTCTAGAGCGCGCCACGGGAAGCAAATGGAAGACACACCATGTAGACTCGGCGGCCTTTCTGGAGGCTCAGAGTAAGAGGCTCGTGGAGGGAGACAAGGGTGCTGTGGAGGAGATTGTCTTTGTATTGGGGACTGTGGATTCGGATTGGAGGAGCAGGGAGGGGTATGCTATGAAGCTGTTGGGTTTGGAGGACGAGGATCTGGATGAGGTTGTTGCGAGGGTGGTGAAGGAGCATGGGGCTGAGCGGATGGGGGGGTAAGACGGGTATGAGGACTACACCAGTAGAGGCTGTGCTCGTAAAATGAGCACATTACACGCCCATGGCATGTAGAAGCGGCGTGGTTCTGGCGTGGCTGTATGCTGTGAAAGAATAACCACAGAACACACGTAGAAGCGGCTTCGTCTTTGCGTGACTTGATTTACGAATCAATACACAGACAACACGTAAAGCAGGCTTGGTTCTTTGTATTGTAAGGTCTGGAATTTGATCCATCGTGCATGCCCATAAGATATCAGTCTTCTCTAAAATGACGTGTAATGCTTTGTGGTACAACACAAATGCCAACGCTGGTGAAATACCAATTCTCGCTCTAAACAGTCGTAAATGCCTTGAAATCATGTCCAGAACTCCAATGTAAACGCAAAAGGCCCTCACTCTGCGTTAGAAGTTCTTCTCCCATGCTCTCCACCATATCCCCATGTTTGCCGCCACCACAAGATCAAGCATCTTCAGTCCCTCGTCATACACAATTAACTTCCCCAACTTTGCTTCTCGTCCACGAGCACCGCCACCAGCTCGCTCGGTCCCTAGATTGAGTTTAAATGGGGAAACCGACCCATCACCATGGCCATTGTCATTGCCACCGTGAAACGCTGAGTCTCCTGCTCCAGCTCCGCCCCCTGCTTTGAAGAACTTGCCAAAATTACCTTTCCACTGCTCTCCGCGCTCGGCGAAAATCTCGGAGGCAGGAAGATTGAACCGCAAGTCGCTTACCAATCTCCCCTGACTTGCCGAGGCCTTCATGTTCTGATCAGCAACCAAGGGATTCATGTAGTTGTTGCCGACATCGTGAGGCTTGTGCCGGCAAATTAGGCTCCGTCCTGCCTGACCGGTTCGAAATTCGCATTTTCCATCCCAGGGGCTGGAAAACGTGTATCCTCTGGGCTTCATGCCTGGAGGAGGTAGTCCATCCGTGACCAACACTTCTGCGTCGTCGGACACGTCGCTTCCAACGGAAGCGAGTGATCCGGTGCTACCACTTCGATAGCGATTCAGCTTGTTCAGACTAGTCTGCTCTAGACGCTGATATGTCTTCTGCAGCTTTTTGGTCAAGGTTTGCGAGTACTCCATCAACAACTGTCGAGAAATGACAAAATCGTTATTCACACTTCTGTGAACACCGCTGGCTGAGGCGAGGGCAGCATGATTCTGTGACACATATCGGAAGTGAAAGTAGCCAGAGGTTGAGATCTCTACATTGATAGAGGGATGCAGCGATTCGGTTGCCAACGCGACATCTCGTTCATCGCCATTCTCTGAGGTTTCCAGTTGGCGTGAGGATACTCTCGCAACATTTGCCTGATGGTTTGAGCTCGGATTACGGCGAACAATTTTCAAAGAAAATGGCGTGCCGTTTTCAGCAGTGAGTGGTACATTGTTGCGCTTTCGGGGTGACGTGGAGCGACTTGTCCTGTTGTCAGGAGCCCTCGGCCGGTCCGTAGATGGTTGTACGGTTGAGCTGGCGCCACCTCCGTGGTATTGGAACGGCTTGTCCAGCGGCGAAACTGGAGATTGTTGGTCAATGGGATCTTTGCCTATTGCAAGAATATCCTCCAGCGGCTGTGTCAAAGGAGTGCTCCAACGAGCTGTCGGTGCTACGGTAGGTTTGGAATCAGCCGCATAGGCCTCTGACATCGGACGAGCACCAACGGGCTTCCTTGCGGGCACCCCAGTGTGTAACTTGGTTGCAGTTGGGCCTTTCGCTGCTCTCGTATTCGAAGGCAAGACCACTCCGTGTTGGTCCAAAACTACCGGCAGTGCCGCATCGGATCTCTCAGAAGGGAGGCCAATTTTCCGACGACTACCATCGGCAATATTTGACGATCCGAGTTTTGTGATTTCCAAGACTGCGGGAGCGGGGGGTTGTACCGGCAGCGAGGGAGCACCGAACTGGTTTGGAACCGGTTTTCGAGGAATCGTTAGGGGCCGAGGACCGTTGTCGGCATCGCGACGTGTTGGCTTGACCTGTGACCGGTCTTCGGGTGGTTCCAAATGAACGTAGTAGAGAGAGTTGGCGATGTCTTCGCCCGTAACGTTGCGCTCCTGTGGCTTCAAAGTCGAGAGAATAACATCTGAAGGAACGGGTTAGGGCAGAACAAGGAATATCTTGAGATGAGAGACAAAACCTGCCTCTGGTGCCCGGCACTCGTGAAATATAGAGAACAAGGCTCTCCTGTACCCGGGCAGCTGGCGATTCGGGATACTGCGGGGGATTATCGGCAAGTAAAATGAGTTCATTCAAAGATCTGGCCTCCATGACTGCGGGTTTGTTCCGGGAGATCCTGATCTTGTAGCGTGTAAAAAATCCCATGTATAAGATGAGCAACCGGACAACAATATGGAAAAAAAGAGTGAAGTAGTCAAGATTGTGAGCTGAACATTTGGCGACAGAGAAGAGGTCAAGCCACCGCTTATAAAAGGTCAGATATGCAGGCGAAAATGAAGGCGGAGGAGAGGAACATGTTGATGCAAAAGTCGACAGGGACACAAAGAGACGGCCCGCCGCGAAGGAAGCTGGGTGTCCAGCCCTCCTGCAGGCCTGGTCAAACAAAGCAGATATTCGATGCCTTGCGGTTTGGGATGTCAAATGTTCGTTTCTTTGATGTTGAATGGTGATTCGAGGCGTCCATGTTGACCTGGCGGCTGGCTGAAGGCCGAAGACAGTTAAGATTGTGAATGGGCCAGGCACTGGTCTGTCTGTGGTCAACTGGTGTTGGTCTTTTGCCGGCTGCCAAGCCCGGGAAGCTGTTCAGCAGACAGATCAGCCACCAGACCAACCACCAAGCCAACCACCAGACCAGGGTCCAGGACTCAGGCACACGAAACGCCGCCGCATTGTTGGGTCTATCCGACTCCATCTCGCGTCACGGTCCAGTCAGCTTGCGAGGCTGTGCTGTGCTGCGGTTGGGCGAGTTACGTCAATATCCCCAGCGCCTTTCATTAGGTACATATTCATCCCATGTCGCTGCGAGGGGCTATGCACATATATAATAATCGATGCCGAGAGCCCCGCGATATTCTGAACTTCTAAGTTCTGTCTACCGACGGGACGTGAACTCGGCACAACAGAACGCCGCGGATATGTCTCGAACTAGTTGATGGAGATCGATTAATCTCGCCGAGCTCTGCCGCTTCACCTGCTAATCGACTGCGGATCGAAGATGTACGTATGAACGATTAGCCATGCGCTAAACACAGTGTGTGAAGCGCATCCCTCGCAATGCAGCAAGTTTATCCATGTTGCGCGTTCGCGCCGCCACTCAATCCTAATTCCAAAGTCGCGCGCGAGGCATCGCCTGGTAAGTTTGCCAACGAACTGCGACGTAAAGAATTGCTCGACAGCCTTGGTAAGTTTGTGCTTGTTCAGTACAGACTTCGATCGCCTCATGCCAATACCGCCACCAATGACAGCGAATTCGTCTTGAAAGTTGAAACAGTGGTGGTCACTGCTAGGCATCGTGCCACCGTTCGTTTGTCGACTTACTTCGTGTTGCTTATTTGTCGCACACGTAAGTATGGGCTGAATCTAGGATTGCGGCCTCGTCACTCAGAGTAGTCCACGTTGAGTGGGCATGTGAAACAGTGGTCAACACATCTTAAAGAGATTTTTCTGCACGTGTGACTCGAATGCGCGTCGGACAACAAAGAGTTGCGATCGCTATAGATGACTTACCACGATGCCTAATCAAATGAAGCGCATGACGTCGTGTAGCAAGTATGTACATACATACATAGTCCTTTGTGACAAAAAAGAATTCGAACACGGCGCAGAGAGTACAGTAGCTGTGCGCCAGACATGATACAAATGTGAATACATATTGCTTGGCTGGCACAAATTCATACTGTCCGTAAGTGGCAAACAGCAGCGAGCATTTGGAGGCCAGACTACATGAGCAAATTGACCTTGCTTGGTGTTTCATGTTCGTAACAAATCAGACAATACCATGTGATTTTCTCTAACCCTACACTTTGTCCTCGACCCGGCCAGTCGACCCGGCTCAAGACGCCGAAAGAAAGTGCGACAGGCCGCAGCTCTTTTGACCG
Organism: Claviceps capensis; assembly: GCA_018360045.1. Lineage (NCBI taxonomy): Eukaryota > Fungi > Ascomycota > Sordariomycetes > Hypocreales > Clavicipitaceae > Claviceps > Claviceps capensis. Next base: position 40,090 of record SRPN01000200.1, on the reverse strand, counting down.
CCACTGTAAATCAAGTTTCAAAGCCATCATGTGTCACCCGCTCGGGTTGTCACTCAAGAAAAAGTAGACTTGCAGACAACCATGTGTTTTCCATGAACGCAAGGCCTAAACCGTCAGGCCATTTGATCACATTTTGTTGTTAAAACTCGACCTTCTTTCATCCCATCCAGGGTAAGCAATCAATCACAACTTAGGCACAGTTACATACGGCCCAAACTGGAGTCGGGGAGTCCGCTAGACACGCCTTTGCACATGCTGAGTCACGTGCACAACGGTCACCAATCACATCCCGAACAATGTAATCCCGCGCAACATCGCCTCCCGGAGCAGACTAGGAATCCAGTACGTCAAACGTCGTTAGTCGTCGGCCGGGCTCAATCGCCTTCAATTCCGCCCTCCCTCTTCGAAGCCGCCTGCTGGCTCAGACTCTTCTTTCGACCGGCAATATTAGCACCAAGCGTTCATTTGCATCATGTCGCCGGTTTTGCACACCTCCGCAGCCATGCTCGCGCGGCGACAACTCGCGGGAGCCCAGTGCAGTACGAGCTCAATCGTGTTGGCGGCGGCTAACCGACTGTTGGTTGCGCAGCAGTACCAGAGACGAGGATATGCGACTCCCATGGGACGGCCTCCCAAGGACTTCCGAATAAGCAAACGGCTCGATTGGGCGAAGAACAAGGAGAGCACTTTGGACCGACTGGGAAAATACTTCCTCTTGACCGAAATGGCAAGAGGAATGTACGTTCTGTTCGAACAATTCTTTCGACCTCCGTACGTGGAAGCTCTTCAACCGAACCATGACTTGGGCCAGACTATTAGACTTGCAAGCGCGCTAACCACCAATTCGCAGATATACCATCTATTATCCTTTCGAAAAGGTAGAAACAACACCTTGTTATTTTGGCTATACGATTTGACCACAACACATTTAAGTCGAAAGTTAACCACGGCAACAGGGTCCTATTTCTCCGCGTTTCCGTGGTGAACACGCCCTTCGACGATACCCCACTGGAGAAGAGCGATGCATTGCCTGCAAGCTTTGCGAGGCTGTAAGTTCCGGCAACGTCAAATGATGCGCATTCTCCAGGTCATGAACTGATGTTTCGTGTAGGTCTGCCCTGCCCAGGCTATCACCATCGAAGCTGAGGAGCGTGCCGATGGCTCCCGCCGAACCACGCGCTACGATATCGACATGACCAAGTGCATCTACTGCGGCTTCTGCCAGGAATCCTGCCCCGTCGACGCCATTGTCGAAAGTCCGAACGCCGAATATGCCACGGAGACGAGAGAAGAGCTGCTGTACAATAAGGGTAGGTAAACACAGCCAGGTGCCCACGGGCGCCTGGCCAATTGTTCGTGCCACTGACCACATGAGAGACTAACATTATGACAGAGAAACTGTTGGCCAATGGAGACAAGTGGGAACCAGAATTGGCGGCAGCAATTCGCGCCGACGCCCCCTACCGCTAGGATTCAAAATAACTGTTTCCTCGAGTCATCACCACAGATCCCGTTGTTTCTCTTGTCCCAATGTAACAAGCTTGTCTAGGCGAGAACCCTAGCTAGAGAGCGAGGCACTTCGGCCGATTCAAGTAATATAAATACAACACAACCAAGAGTGCCTTCACTGCTTCGTGCGCATGCAATGCATGCAGTTCGTTGTCGTGTCATGTCTTGCCACGTTAAGAGTCAAGACTGCGGCACTGACCCAATTTCTTCTAGAGTCTACAGTCAAGGAGTCCAGGCATCGCCAATAAAGCAACTTACGAATGAATTCAAAGACTAATTACAGCCATTTAATCTACAATACTCGCAATCGCGCTGTCGAAATGTGTTCCAATCATGCATTCATGAATCGTAATCGTAATTGACATCCCAAGTTGCCCCGTTTTTCATATATCACGTGATGCCACCTCCCAAAGTTAGCTCCGGCCGCCATTCCAAACTGCTCAACAGCCGCCACCGAGAAATTTATCAACACGTCTTCGCGTCACCCATCATAGAAACCCACGCGGCATCACTCCTCTAGTTCTCTCTACATCCGCCATCACCAATTGAACTGTCTCGACAAGTGCGTTACTTCAGCATCAATCATCATGTTCCGTACCACCCTTCTGCGCTCAGCAGCCCGCGCTGCCACTCGCCCTGTCATGCGAAGCCTCGCCGCTCCCCGTTATGCCGTTCCCGTCATGCCCAAGCTTCCCCAGCTGCTCGCCATCAGAATGTACAGCGATGAAGGTGGTCTGAAGAAGGAGGAGGTAGAGGGCCGTATCATGAGCCTGTTGCAGGGTTTCGACAAGGTATGCTGTGTTGCGACACACCAAACATAACCGACACACTGCGCATAGCACCCCTTCTCTTTGCATAAGCTCAAGCTCACCAACTCATTTTCAGGTCAACGATGTTTCCAACGTATGCCGAATTTCCATAGCCTTGAATTACGCCCTCGGATTTAAATAACCAAGTCCCGTAGATCAAGCCCGTCGCCCACTTCGCCAATGACCTCGGTCTTGACTCCCTCGATACCGTCGAAGTCGTCATGGCCATTGAGGAGGAATTCAGCATCGAGATCCCCGACAAGGACGCCGACTCTATTCACTCTGGTGCGTTTCTCTCTTCAGAATTACACCTGCCGCGCTGTCGCTTCTATCAACCATTGCAATCTCGGTTGTTGAAATACATCATGTTCCTTGCCGTACCGTACTGACTGGCGCCTGTTGTAGTCGAGCAAGCTGTCGAGTACATCCTTTCCCAACCTGATGCTCACTAAATCTAACGGCCGTCCTTGCGATTTGACCGATTATATCAACACAAACAAAATAAGCCATTGATGGAGAGCTTTCGAGGCGATTAGATTCGTCACAAGGGACGTGTGATGTACTTGTAAATTAACGTTACTACTCGCTCGATACGAGGGTAGACAGAATCATAATTTCTCGCATGGGGTGTTATTCTCCCTACATTGACCCTTGTCCCCTGGGGAAAGGAAAATTTGAGGCACCAACCCCCATCCGAGCCGACTAAAGCGTTCGCCGTGATCTCCATGTGACTATCGTGTTACGCTGTATGATGGGCCGTAGACTTGTGTGACAGTGCCGGCCGTTGTGGAAGAAACGTCTTTCGCTGCTCCGCGATGCAGGAGTGACATGCCGAGTTTGCTGTGTTCTACGTCGCATGCACATGTCCCCAGAACAATCCAGACGCTGGGCCTCAAGTCTTGAAATTTCATGGATGTACGTGGCCTTACACTGCTCACTTATTGGTTGCCCTCGGTGTAGTCCCTATAGGTGCTTGGCAGATCAATGTCACACCAGGGACGTGATTACACCAACTTTGTATGCCACAAACGACACGATATGCCGCATGTTCACGTCCGACCCGAAAGCTGAACACGCAGACAGTAGGTAAATCCACTTCCAGCCATATACTTGCCACGAAACTGCATGGATATTGTCTCTCTACCTTGAACCAAGCACAGTACCATAACCGCAGTCTTGCGTAGATACCACACACATGGCATAACGTCTAGTTAGCTCTAAATATGAAAAGATGTATCGCACCACATCACCCCACCAAAACGTAGAAAAAAGAAAACCAACAACAAAAATATGGGAGATGAATGTACCGTCAAGGTTGACGGTGACTGTAACTGACTGACTTCGTGACTTCATAAACTCCTTCCTTCCCATCTCATCTCATCTCAGCTCATCTTCCAATAAATTCGATCGCAGATGCGCAAATACCAAAAAAACCCCACAAACAGTCCTGTGAGATTAAAAACAAAAGCTTACACCAAAAAAAAGATTGACAAGAACGAAACATGTCAAAATGCCACGTCCAAGCCAGAACCAAAAACCAAAGACAAAAATACGCCGTGTAAACGCAAATAACAGCAAACCAAACACTCTGTTACTACCAGAACATTGCCAAAAAACAGGTCTAGCGAGCATCTAATTCGAAAGCACCGCCTGTAAGTCTCCTCAACTTAAGGCTTTTACCGTCCTCGTCTCTCGATAGACCCGAGTATCCATGTGGGGCTAAGCGCATCCCATCTTTGGCTTGCATCGCTTTTCTCTCTTCTTGCAGTTTGTATGTGCGCATGGGTAGAACGACAGGATCAAGGAATGAAAGGAAGAATTCTATTTCGCGGTGATGTAGGGTATTGAAAGGGGGGTTTTCCTTTGATCAGTCTAAGGACTCTATGAGGTAAGGAAGAGATGAGCTGCGTATAGGCAGCCATAAGTCATGGTTATTTCTGTGCAGACCTTGCATTTATTGTTCCCGTCTGTCTTTCTGTCTGTCTTCTTTCTTCTTCTTGCTCTTTATCTTCTTTTGTTCCCTTCCTTTTGTGAGTCACTTGGGTCAAATTGGGTGGGTGGCCTTATAAGTTGAGATCAGCGTTTCTGTACGGACAACAAATCTCTGTTTCCTTTCGAAACATGATTAGGCGAACTCCTCATCTCCGCGGCACCGGCATACCCATCCAGGGCTCCCAGGCTCAGCCCCGCCGATATTCTTTTGCGCATCCTCGCGGTAGGGGCTTCATCTTCGTCCTCCATGGAAAACACACAGGCTGGATCCTCTTCGTCAATGGGCGTGGTCAACCTGCCAGTCAGGGACGAGCTGACGCTTCCGCTTCCGGCGGACACATTGCGCTCCATCGCACGATCTTTTCCGATGGGAGTTGCGCCACCAGGGCCTCCCAGTCTCATAGTGGGCTGGAAGTGTGGACTGGAGCCTGGGCCAGAGCTTGAGGCACCGAACCCATCGTCGAGTCGACTGCGTTGTAGCTGCAGAGACAGGGCTGACATGGACTCACTTGCAGACCGGGTTTCACGGGTCGGGGAATGACTGCTGCGCCCCAAACTTGTGTAGTGACGGCTCATTTCCTGGGCGAGGGTCGATTTTCGAAGCGGACTTCCCACATGGCCAAAGGCCGACCCGGCGTTGCGAGAAGCCGCCTTGGCAGCATCTTCTTCCTCTTTTTGGCGCTGAAACAAAGGTCCCCAGCGGCTTGGGCTGGTGCCCAAGGGACTTCCATATTTGGTGATGCCCTCTATGACTACGTCATCCGCGCGCATGGATCCTCGTCTTGCCTTTTCGGCTGGTGTCAATAGCTCCTGCAGGTTTTCAGGGACGTAATTTTCGGGTAGGTTATCATCGTCAAACGCGAACTCAGCCTCCCAGTCTCGATCCACTGACGACGTCTTTGGCATGCTTGAGCTCAACAGGCGAGGCTTCGCATACCGCAGAGAGTGCATAGCTCGCTTGCCAAAATATTCGTCGCTAAATGCGGACTGTGAGTTGGGGGGGCTGCCTGCTGTGGGGGTTACCAAGTTTTCTGAAGAGCCAAAGGCCGAACTGTGAAGCAGCTTGAGTGTATCAGACGTTCGACAATCTTTCGCATTGCTGAGCGACGGGGTCGGAGATTCAAGACCAAACTTGGATGGTACTGAAGATGGCCATGGGCCGGCGGGAAAACGAGCAGCATTGGAGATGCCATTGGAGTCGAAGGAGGCGGGGAGAGGCGCATCGAGTATCGATAATCCTTTGCCCGAGAGGCCGAAGCCCAGGCGAGATGCGTCTTCGTCTCGAGGAGAGCCGTAAGCGGAATGGGCGTAGGACGAATCAATCGACGGAATACCGCTATCAAAATTTATCGGACGGCTGATGTTGACGGGAGATTGGAGATCATCGCCACCAAAGGCGTTTGCGAAGCTCGTCTGGTCGCCGCCGTAAAGAGAAGAGGTGAGGGCACTTGCGGACGAATGTCGATATACGGCAGACGTCGAAGAAGTAGGAATCGGGCAGGGTTGACCGGCAAGATTGATAGCACCAGTGCCTACTGTCACACCATTCTTTCCGTAGTTGATGCGTCGGCCGTCGGGCAAGATATGAATGTTGGCGCATTTAGGCCCGAATTTGCAATTTCCCTAAAGTTCAACCACAGCATGTTAGTTGCAGATCGAACGCCTGCCAACAAACCATTTCCGTCCCAAGGATGGAGAGAAACCTAGGCTGTCTGTCGAACCTTTGCGAAATACTTGCACACTGTCTCGGATGCGGCACCGAGATTATGGCTGAAGGGACAGGCACTGCCCGCCTGGCACGTGCCTTGACGATAGAACTTGCAGGGAACATGGGATGTATCTATGTAAGCAGAAGAGGCTTGTTAGCGTATGCCGGTGCTTGCTTCAAGACTCAGAAATGGAAATCCGAAAAAAAGGTGCGAGGAGGGGTTACGAGCGCAAAATAGATATGACATGTCTTCCAGGTGGGGGCGGAATTTGAGAGCTTGATGGCAGCACAACAAGCAGCGCACGCAGCAACAAACGCTAAATACCGCCCACGGGAGGAAGAGAGATATAATAATAATAAAAAACGAGGCCATCTCGATCAACATACTGGGAGGACTCCGGGGCATCATTGCGGAGGAGGGACTGGCAGCGGCAGCCCCGGTGCTACTGCGAATGATGAGGCTGCCGGACCGGACATGACGATGCTCAGGCATGGCGGCCGAGGGAATTGGGCGTCGCGCGAAGGCAAAAGACGGTTTGCATAGAGAGATAGGAGGAAAGCGATGCAAGACCAACAAGCCGGGATGGAGGAGAGGCGAAACCGGACGAGATGGGGGACACGACGGGTGGAGGGGGCCGTGGCCGAAGGTGATGCACTGATACATGTACTGGTGCGCGGCTGATGGAGCTTCTCGCCAACCTCAGACCTGCGCTCTCTAAAGTACCTATGGAGCCCAGCCGCGTTGTGGTTTGGTGTGGTGGCGCGTTTGGTCCTGTAAGTTGTGACCTGTGGCCTGTGGATACTGTGGAGACAGAGTAGCCCACGCGACTTGGCGCCGGCTCTGGTGGCAAGCCGCAGGCCCCGAGGCGTATGTGCATGCATATTGGGATCCAGTTCGGTCTGATGACCTCTGACCTCCGTTCTTCGCAGACGCGACATCCGAGGCCTGAGCTATTTCCGACATTACGGAGCAATTGGCGTCCGCAGCCCCAGCCGTTGCAGTGTAGGATGGGTTATGGAGGTCGTCGACGATCCACGAGACCGACCTACGCAAGCCAGAGAAAGGGAGTCGGGGAGTTTCGATGTCCATTTCCTTCTCGAGCCTCACACCAGCAGTGGCGTGCATGGACAGGTACATTATTCAACGAATCTAAGCAAAGAAAGAGACTCGTTCTCTGTCTTGCAAAGGGCTTGTGTGACCTATAGGTTGCGCTCATGACGTCTTGGCTGAGTTGGCTCCTAGACCTCTCTAGGTACCCGGAGCACCTCACGTCGTTGCCGAGCTTCCCGCTTGACTTACGGAGTGTGCACAAATATAAGGTATGTAAGGGGAAAAAGGTTTGCCCGCCGTCCTGTCGATTCAAGTCGTGCGACTGTTCACCGCGCAATGCAAAAAACCGCGAATCTATGTTGGGGAAAGGGCAGAGACTGAGTTCTGTCAGAGAATCTGGGCCTGAGTACGCAAATCTAATATGTTGATTCAAGACTACTACCGCGCTTGTTTTCTTGCAACAGTTAAAGTCGCTAGACATATATTTGTATCACGGTGACAAAAAACTCATCACTCCAGACCACGCCGATCGGTGGAAGGAAGCAATGGCCGAGAAGATAATCTACCCCGTCGCGAATGGAACCTGGAAAGGAGTCATCTCACGGAGAGACGCCGAGTGACGCGGGCATTGTGTCAAAAACAGATACGTCGCCTATCTTCCCAAGTGTTCGGCTTCCCTTGGAGTCCTGCCCTGTAAAACACGAGGCTGGTACATAGATGCCTCGCGCGTCTAAACGAACGGCGCCTCTCTCAGAGAGGTACCTAAGAGCGCCATCTCGACTAGTGGACCAGGAGCATATCAGCTTAAAGGGTGCCTAATATGTAGCGACTCGCGAGAGTCAGCGATGACTTCACTTGAAGCTGGGGATGATGTCGGACACTGACGCAGAAAACGACGCGGAAAATGACGCGGAAGGCAATGTCGCCACCATCAAGTAGTATTGGGACGCTCTTGTTGAACAGGAATTACAAAAATTATTCAAGTAGTTTATTCAGAGTACAGAGTACATACTCCGTATTTATGCGATTACATATTCACCTTTGAAGCCATCATCGTGATGGGTTGTTGTACAATCATGTGTTGGTGAGTGAGATCGCCGGTCGCAACAGGATGGTTTGAACCGCAACAACAAAAATAACATACAACAGCCGGTATTCGCTGGTCGTCACCGACCCAACTACTAATCTGCCGGTTGGTAGCTTATCTATGGGAGAGCGGACGGGATCCCGAGTTCTCTACCACCTGTGGTCGTATGTACCAGATCTGCCTTTGCAAAGGACTATAAAGAAACTCAGAATGATTTTTTAGGCGGGCTTTCAATGGTTGTCTCCTACTCTGTTCATTTTTAAACATTCTCACCTCGGCCTCGCAGTCATCTGGAAAAAGATGGAGAGCGGTATATCGCATGATTCTACTCCATAATAGTCCCAATACTGTATAGAACCGTTCCACTTCCCACTGTCCGTCGGTGGAAAATAATAAGAACCTCTGTTGGCCTTTTTTCTTCTTTTTCTCGCCAAAAACTAAACGAGGACCCACCAACGAGCCCTCGACCATGGCGCAAAGTCAAGCTTTTGAGAACGACAAGTCGTTGACAGAGAAAGTGGAAGACAGTGAAGCCACCGGGCCACCTACATTGCTTCTCAAAACATTAGATAGCACGTGTGCCGACGGCAGATATCAATGTCGGGGCTATTCCTCTGCTCGCGGCCCTGCCAGCGGCGTCGATTCCAGCGATGCTTCACGTCAAAACTCGACGCGTCTTCGAAAGCTCCTTCGACGAAGTAGAATTGAGGAGAATGGCATAAGACCATTGCCTGTGGAGGAGCGGAAAGAGCGGCGATTCTCCAACATTTTCACCATTTGGTTCTCTATAAACTCCAACATTCTAGCGTACGTATGGAAGAATTCAAACCAGACATCACGTTGAACCTATGCGCATGCTGACTGCCCACAATGCATGACGCAGTATCACATTTGGAATGCTCGGTCCTCTGGCATACAACCTCAGCTTTCGTAATTCTGTCCTGGTCATCCTTTTTTTCAATCTTCTCGTCACCATTGCGCCCGGGATCATGGCCACCTTCGGCCCAAAGACGGGTATGAGGCAGATGATCCATGCTCGATACAGTTTTGGGTATGTATGCTTCGGCACTTACTCCGCTTGTTACCCTTCTGTTGCCTTTCGGCAGTCATTGTCCTTTTCAAAGTGCTTTCGTTAAAAGTGCCTACGTAATAGCCTGAATAATAATGGTCCTCTAGCCGCTATCTCATAACGGTTCCCGTCTTGCTCAATCTTGCCACATTGACGGGATTCAATGCCATCATCTGTGTGGTTGGAGGACAGTGTCTGTCAGCGATATCATCAGAAAGTATAACACCAAGCGTCGGAATTGTCATCATTGCAATTATCTCATTGCTCGTATCTTTCGCGGGCTTCAGGTTATTACACATCTTTGAAACATACTCTTTCATACCCGCTCTCATCAGCATCATTATTGCTGCAGGCGTGGGTGGACACGAGCTCAAAAAGCAGTCAACGCCTACTGATGGCCCTATGCCAGCCGATGTCTTGACTTTTGGCATGATCATAGCAGCCTATCAAATTCCCTGGGGTGCGATTGCCAGCGACTTGACAACATATTTCGATTCCGAAGTGCCATCGTAAGTCTTTTGGGCCAACAAGGACTAGAGCCCACATGTAATTCTCTCGTCAAATTGGTAACTGACAAGGCTGGTAGATGGCGAGTCTTTCATTACACGTATTGGGGTCTGTTGACACCAACAGTTCCGCTCATGGCCCTCGGAGCAGCAATTGCCGGCGCTTTGCCCAACAATCCCACTTGGAAAGAGGGGAATGAGGCTTATGGAGTTGGGGGAGTTCTGACAGCCATATTGAGTAGTGCAGGAGGATTTGGCAAGTTTGTGATGGTACTGCAGTGCCTGTCTCTGCTCGGCAATACATGCAGCAGCTTTTATGCGATCACGCTTAATTTTCAAGCTCTTGCGCCGATTCTGTTTAAGGTGCCTCGGTACATTTTTGCCGTCATCATTACCGCCATCATCATTCCCGTGGCCATCTATGCATACCGGGACTTTTACACGAGCCTGAGCAATTTTATGTCGTTGATATCGTATTGGTCAGCGTCGTTTGTTGGCATCGTCATCACTGATTTCGTGGTGATTCGACGCTGTCGATTCGACTCATACGATTTGAAAATCTGGGATAAAGGAAGCGAATTACCCATCGGCATCGCAGCCATTGCAAGCGCCGTCCTTTCATTATGTTTGGTCGTGCCTTGCGTGCGAGAAGAATGGTATACAGGTCCGATCGCAAGCAAAACAGGTGACATTGGATTCGAGGGTGCTCTTGTCTTGAGTGCATTGGCATATGTGCCGCTCCGTTTGCTCGAGAAAAAGCTCAGTGGACGATGACAATGCGAGTCTTATGGTACTGACAAGCATGAGGCGAGAACACTGGGACGATGATGCTGGTGCGGGAGGAGCTTTCCATGCTGAATATGTATGTACATATCTTTGAACAACGCTGTGGGAAAGTTCAAATTTTATGGCGTTTGCGCCGAGGCGGTTCCGGCATGAGACATTGTGAAGATGTGATTGGCCAGATTGGTCAGTCCCTCGATGCTTGGTGTGTACGAATTTGCTGTCAACAATCACATTTCGGTCGGGAACAAAGACTTGATTAATCTTGATCTGGCATAGTGTAAGTGAGCCATTCTCGCTTGTGTGACTTGTCATGGAAGAAGCGGCTCGACCGCGACCCTTGACGAGATCTTCTGCGCCGGTTCGGGGTACGCCGAAATCAGCACCTGGGGGGCCATGCTAAAAGTTCAAGAATGCTTCTTGGTGTCGCCCCCAACTGGATATGTAGATGATTAAGCCAAGCCTTCACACGAATATCATTCCGGCGGTCATACGTTTTCGCCCATAAAACAACACGCAGAAGGTACAGCCTAATGCTCCAGCTGCCGCTTCTCTCGGAAGAACGCCCCCAAAGCTCCCATCAACCCGCCAAGCATATTATTACTGCTTTTCTCAGGGACACCCTTACCATCGCGAATCCATTTTGGGAGCTTGCTTTGGATGCGATCCGTCGAATACCTGCTATCGACGAGAACAATCGCCGCATAGTCTCCTCGATGACGAATAGCCCGACCGATGCTCTGATTGACTGCCCGCATGCAGGCATTTTCGTAAAACTCCCGGGCTGCCTTCCTGGCTTCGGCCGTGGCTTGAGTCTTGGGCATCGCCGAGCCATCAGGCCCTGTCAGCTTTGTAATCGTTGTTGTCTCAATGTACTCTATTTTTGCCGTCCACTCCGGTGAGGCAATATTGGGATACGGAAGGCCAACGACCATGACGCACCGACAGAGGCGGTCCGAGAAGTTGATCCCTTCGGACATTTTGCCGCCGACAACACTCAGGAGCAAGGCACCACCACGGCCATTTAACGACGGTGTGGCTGGGGTATTCTCACTGGCGCCTAGTATGGCTTCTGAGTATTCTTGCAGGACTGTGTCACTGAAGCAGCCTTTGGTTTCCTGAAACACTCTCTTTCGAGCTTGCAATCGATCCCAAATGGTGGGCTGCCCGCCTTTTTGGGACAGTCGGGCCCATGCCGCGCTAACTTCGTCGAGATATCCGTAGCTAGGAAAAAAAACCACCACGCCGTCTGGCACGACGGAGCAGATGTTGAGTATCGCCAGTCCTAGCTCTTTGACCATTGCTTCATCTCCCCGGCGTTGATAGCTGAACTCAAAGGGGGTCCCGCCGGGACGAGTACCAGCAAGGGTCCAGACACACAAGTTTTGGCGTGGTATGACGTGCCCGCAGCTTAGAGTCGTAATCTTAGCCTCGTCCAACATCGGGAACAGATGATTTCTATAGTCGTCGAATGGCGACATAGTGCCGCCAGCTAGAATTACCGCTCTCGAAGCTGACACAATCGATGAGAATGCATGAGTTGGCGACAAAAGCAAATATGATAGCTGGATATCTGACGGTGGACTGCTAATCTTTTGGTAGAAGATTCGACCTTCGGAGCTCAAGTTTGTGAGAGCAACCAGAAACGATACCAGACTATGAAGTACAGGTGAGCTGAGCTTCGGCACGTTTTTCTTCCTGCTGGAGTCGCTCTTATTTGCGCTTTCTTTTACATGCGCGGCGTAGCTCTCAATCTTGTAGGCCAGCTTGGACTCTTGGATGTATTGGATGAGCTCAAAGATATTGATCTGGTCGATTCCTTTTGTTCGAATCAAATCGTTCGAGTCCACGATACCATGATCCTTCTTGACAGGTAATTAGCAGACGGAAGACAGCAGCTTGTAGATTCGCTTCCCATACCTGCTTTGACCCTTGCGCGTTTTCCATCCATTCACTCAATCCGTCAATGACCCGGCCGACTCGACCAACGTTCACTCGATTGACGCCTTTGAGTTTCTTCCCGAATCTCTTGACGTATACCCCAAGCATGGCACGTCCCTTGCGCAACTCACTTAGTTTGATATCTGCCGCGTGGACGTTGGCGATAGCATCCATTATATTGTGTGCTTCGTCAATGATGACAACATTGCCCTCTAGCTTGATTCCGAGCGCCTCTCGGGCGGATTTCTGTAGGAGCAGCGGGTAGGGAAGGGTAATAATTTCCGCACCCGGCAGGGCGGAGCGCGATGCATAGTATGGGCAGACCGATAGAGACTTGCCCAGTTGGTGAAGGTCCTCGATGTCAGGTATGGTGGCCAAGGCAGTGTCGCGGAATTGATGAGTTGCGCTGATGAGGTCTTCTTTGGGGACAAATTCGCACTTCTTGGTAGATTTCGACTGCTGGAGCTCAGAACACCTGTCGTTGATTGCCTGTACAGATCCAAGTCGCGAAACTGACGGATTGATGCACAGTCTTTGACGGGAGGAGAGTGGAATAAGTTTGACGGGTTCTTTGTCTGCCTCATTGCCGCCAGCGAAGGCTTGAGGAAGCGATGCCGGGAACACTGGCTGACGCAATTCCGATATAAATTGAGACAATTGGGAGTGCGTTCTGGATGTGTAATAGATCTAACAAGGGTCACTAAAAGCGTCGCGCGGCAGAGTGGAATGGTAGGCACGTGTCTCGCACCTTGATCTCTTCGTTGAGGAGCTCATCATCATCTTCTATTCTGCGAGGTCCGCCGAGGCCAAGACGTTCGAATACTTCACGAGACTCTTTGCTGAGCCCAGACAGGGCATCATGGGAATCAGCATCACGGTCATCCAAGTCTTCGAGAAGCCATTCAGCTTCATCAGCATCTACGTCCTTGCGACTGCCTGAGTCTTCAGGTGCTTCTAGACGACGTCGCTTTCTTCCACGGTCCTCAAGAGCTCTCTCTTTCAGTCTGATGGTTGCGAGTTTCTTCTCTTTGTCTCGCCAACGCTGGACCAGGTCATCACGCCTGCGTTTGAGTAATTGGTCAACTACCCAGGCCGGTTCATCTTTAAAAGACTCTCCTGCCTCATGAAGAGATGTCTCACACTGGCTGGATTTGTGGTTTCGGAGCCAAGTGAGTGATGCACAAATGAGCGAGAGAGATTTGCCCTGTGACTCCCATAATTAGTCCAAGTCCAGACCGACTTGAGCACAGCTGCTGTACCGGTTCCGCACTCTTACGTAGCAGAGGCACGAGAGACAAGCAGCAAGACGTGAACGATGACGTACAGTTCCTGTTGGACTTTCGAGAATACCGATCTGGCCTGCGCCTTGTGCAAGAACATTAAACACAGTTCTCATGAACTCCTCTTGAACATCATATGGCGTGAAAGGATGATGAAAATTCATATCTATGAACGATGCACGTTGCACCATTCACATCGACCGCGGAGCCTTACAGTTACATGTGCCTCTCATGTGCCCATGATTACCACAGTGGGTCATGCTCAAGTTCTCAATCGACTTGCGAGAGTCGGGAGTCGCGACACATGATCATTGGATCATGGCTGCCGTGGATACTCATGGTGGGGTCATTTGCTCTTCGCGCAGTGGGTCACCTGACCCAATCAGGGCTCCACCCGTTGATTGACAAAAAAACACCGAACCACACAATTGCTTAGGGCTGAGCTGCCCTCTCGCTAACAATTTTCCGGTCTCCGTACCAGTGACCCTTTCCCTCCAGCAGGCGCAAATCCATCACCGACCACTTCCAGTCTGCGACGTGACAAGACCGGAAAAGCGACGACAACACCACAACCGTCGCTATGCCTACCCGAACATCGAAGACCCGCAAGCAGTACGTTTGATGATTCTCCGCGCGCGTTTGATTATGCGACTTCGTGGCAATCGAAAATAACAGACCCCGTGCCATTGGCAACTGGCATGCTGCCAGCCACACGGACGGATATTTTCTTCGTTTCGGAATATCATGGGATGAATCGATGGAACCTGAAGGCTAACGAATGATTTCCCTCGCTGTACAGTCGCGGCCACGTCTCCCACGGACACGGCCGTGTTGGCAAGCACCGCAAGCATCCCGGTGGTCGTGGTTTGGCTGGTGGCCAGCATCACCACCGTACCAACATGGACAAGGTTCGAACAATCCCGGAATTGCACGAATGTACGATAAAGAGATCAAGATCGCTGACGAAACTTCAAAAATAGTACCATCCCGGTTACTTCGGTAAGGTTGGTATGCGACACTTCCACAAGCAGCAGAACCACTTCTGGAAGCCCGTCATCAACTTGGACAAGGTAATTCTTCCCTCCCTGCCATTTGTGCGACACGAATTCTTCATGCACCACAATCGGACGCGTGATCAACTCTTGCGAAACTTCAAGAGGAAACTGAGAACTCCATCGCATACGAAAGAGCACCCACGCATCGAGTTTGAGCGGTTCGACGACAACATTGCTCAAAAAGAACACCGAGCTGACCACATATCCTCTCTTAGCTGTGGACTCTTGTCCCCGTCGAGACCCGCGATGCCTACATCTCCGGATCCAACAAGGACACCGTCCCTGTCCTCGACCTCCTCCCCCTCGGCTACTCCAAGGTTCTCGGCAAAGGCCGTCTCCCCGAAATCCCCCTGGTCGTTCGCGCAAGATGGGTCAGCAAGCTGGCTGAGGAGAAGATTAAGGAGGCTGGTGGTGTTGTTGAGTTGGTTGCGTAAATATGCACAACAATTGAAACGAAGAAAGATTTTTTTTTATCTGTGTTTATGAAGCTCCCGTCTCCAGAGGCTCAGACTAGCCTATTCGTGGTCACGGTTCTATCTCATTTAGCGTTGGGGTATAAGGTCAAAAAAATGCAAACCTTGAGTGAGACACTACAGTTGACCCGACGAGGCTGGTCTGAATCTCTGTGCAGAACTCTGAATGTGTGCGCAAAGCCGGCTCTTGCGTGACGCTTGCTTGGAAAGCGCAACCAAAAGTTCTCACGGATGAAAGAGCACCGCACACGTAGTGTTGATATGAAATTCCACTATACCCCCTTCTCATCAACCATGACTGAAGCCGTCGTACCTATCGTAACCCATAAATGCCCTAGTGTACACGCAACAGATCCCAGATAATGCCTCCATTTGAATGTTCGTCATCTGAACGAGAACCTTTCTGGGAAGATTAAAACGCCATTTGCGAAACTCCAGCATCATGTCACTAGTATCCAGCCAACATGTCCACCTCGTTATCGTCTCCCGTCCCGTGGTATGGTGGCTGGTCGATTTGTAAGAAAGGATGCTCCAACGCCTGTTCTGCTGTGATTCTCCTTGTTGGATCCAGCTCCAAACACCTTTCTAGGAATCGTATCGCCAACTTTTCCTCTTTCGTCAATGGCTTGTCATCGGTTCGACACGTGCTCCATAAAATGATCTTCTCGATTGTAAAGCCTTGTTGGCCGATTGTAGGGATGTTAGTTTCGAAAACACATCCGTGTAGTAGACCCGCAGCCTTCATACGCTTAGAGCCAAAGATGGTCGCTATTTCAATCATGGCCTCCACATCATCTGCTGAGTTGAAGAATGGAAATCGTTTGGAGAGAATGGTCAGCAAGATCACACCAGCTGACCATATGTCAATTGAGGTAGTCTGTTCAGTACACTTGAAGAGAACCTCAGGGGCACGGAAGCCTCGCGTTCCTGCGCGGTTGGCGCGCCTTGATAAACGTGTGTCCGACTTGGGATAGCCGGGTTGCGACGTTGTAGCTGTCTGGGCCCAAGCAGACTGCGTCTGGCGATGCTTGCGCATCTCGCGATGCTCATGGCAAAGACATGGCTTGGATTCAGAGCCTTCCCGCTCTGCCAGTCCAAAGTCCACGAGGACGCCGTGCTGAGTCGTAGGATCGTAGAGAAAGTTAGTTGGTTTGATATCGCGATGCAATATTTTGTGCTCGTGTACGCTCTTTAGCGCGGTGAATAGGGATCGAAGATATATGGCAATATCATGGGTCGTCATCTCTCTAAAATACCTCCTGAAATCGTCGTGTCGAAAATATGGCAGTACCGCAATCACCTGGTCGGTATTGCGGAAGGCCGTAATCAGGGGGCATACAGACAGGCACTGGCGCAAGTCGTGTAGTAGTTCAAGCTCGTTCATAATCCTTGCTGGACTCGAGGTGACGTAAATCTTTTTGATGGCAACGAAGCGTGGTCTACGTCGTATGGAACGGTCTGACGAGGCATGGCTTCCATTTCTTTTGAGTGGCGGAGGCGTCCATTTGGAGCAATCATCGTCAAAATCCCAGCTGTTATCGTATCTATCGTAGAGAACGTCTTCCGCTTTGTACACAGTCGAGAAAGTGCCTATATTGTTGCGCATTTTCATTAGTTTCCAGTCATGTAGAGGCGGAAGGAGAGGAGCTGCAACCTACCCTCCCCAATCATCTTGATTAGACGGTATTTTCCACGAAACCCAGGAAAATCGTCGCTCAGTTTGTCCATGTCAGCTTGAACACTACTCTCGAATGTTTCATCTTCTGAAATCTCCTCGTCTTCCTCGTCTTCTTCCTCTTCCCCTTCTTCTTCAAAATCTTCCTCGGCTTCCTCCATCATATCATCCGTCGCAGCAGCTCTGGCTACGTCAGTGGTCATATTGTCGACATCGTCCTCCATCATGACCTCTGTCTCTTCTGTTCGTGCATCTTCATGGATATTGAAGGGATCGTCGGCAATTGGACGCATGACGGCCGTGGCCATGTTGGCGAGTAGATACTAGATATCTATTCTCGGCAACAGTGCTGAATATTTCCGGCAGCTAGTTGTGGCGACCAGGAACGGCTGACCTGGTAAGCCTGAAGTTTCAAGTCAGTAGTATGTATACTATTGCCAGCTCCTAGTCTCTGATGTCAATCCTGCGGCGGTAGTTTGATATGATCCAGGTATGTAGCTAATCTTGTGTCTGCTTATTCCGGCTGTCGAGGTCTGGCTGGCATCGCGTGTTTGATTGGCGGGTGACGTGCTGATGCTGGGGCTGGATTTCGTGACTCTAGCGCTACGGACGAATTGACAAGCCGCTACAGCCTACAGGTGGGGCCCAGAGACTGAGGGGCATTGTGCGCGTTCAAACAAAACAAAAACAACCCGTTGCTGAGAGACACATGGCACATCACACAACACCTTATCGACGTCGCAAGTAACCACGATTTACGTGCATGCGAATTCACAGCTTCAGCGTTCCCGCCTCGCACACTTTGAAGCTTTTCGGTTCTAATCCGCGACGCGCATGCAACTTCTCTAGTATATCCGGTGCTTGCGACTGCTTGCGCATGTATTTTTCCCGTCCCGAGGGCGACACCTTTGGCTATCATGGCGACACTCAATTTCGATATCCACGATGCTCTCAAGCATTATATGTCCGATCCATCCACAATCCCAACTCCTGAAGCCGACAGTGTGTTGGTCGAATGCGAAAATGATCCTCAATCGCTCACGAATGCGGCAATCAATCCGGTGCTGAACTCCATTATCGACGCCGTTGCACACGACCCAGATGCGATCTTGCGACCGGCTAACATGGACTCATTACAATTCCTTCTCAAGTAAGCTCGTCGAACCCTTCTTCCCAAGATATTGGATTTCCCGTATGCTTACCTGTTCCCTCGCGTTCCCTAGATTATCCTCATTCCTACCTACGCACGCCTTGAGCAAGATTTTTGATCTTGTCATGAGTGGCATGAGCGCCGAATGCGATTATATGTATAACGACATGGACACACCAGATGAGCAAGGATCCGTCCTGCATCACAAAGAGTTGTTGGAGATCTACGGGTTTCTGCTACAATGGACCATTGCGGCAGTGGAGACCAAAGCAACAGAGAAGTCATCTGCTGCACCCATTGCTCGTGGTCGAGGCAAGGCCAAGAAAATCACGTCGAAAGAAGACACCTGGGACTCTGCTACGCAGTTGCAAGCTGCACTTGAAGTCATGTGCAAAGTGTTGAAGCAAAAGCTGTCCAAAATCTTCTTGACCACCAGCGAGAGAGATACCTTCATTGGTCTACTCTCTAGGCCCGTTTACATGGTCTTGGAGAGCGAGCAGCGAGCGAAGACCATGTCCATCCGCATGCACTGTTTCAAAGTATTGTGCATTGCTGTGAAGCATCATGGCCACGGATATGGTAAGTGTCTCTTTGCCAAAAGGCTTTGCCGAATTGTTCATAAATCTCGATTGTACAACCTACTGACAAGATCACAGCCGCCCAGATCAACGTCATACAGAATCTGACCTACTTCGAACACCTTTCAGAGCCCATGGCCGAGTTTCTGCATATTCTGGCTGAGACGTACGACTACCCACAACTGACGGATGAGGTGTTACGGGAGATCAGTAACAAAGAATTCAACTCCAATGACACTCGTGGGCCCAAGTCTGTATCGGCATTCATTTCTAAGATCTCCGAATTAGCGCCACGACTTGTCATCAAGCAAATGACCCTACTTGCCAAACAGCTGGATAGCGAGTCGTACACACTAAGGTGCTCACTGATAGAAGTATGCGGAAATATGATTGCGCATCTGAGCCGACAGGACGAACGAAGCGAAAATCTCAAGTCCCAGATCAATGCATTCTTTGATGTATTGGAGGAGCGTTTTCTGGACATCAATCCATACTGCCGATGCAGAACTTTGCAAGTTTACATGAAACTCTGTGAGCTGGAGCAAAAGTTTCCCAAAAGACGGCAGAAAGCTGCGGAATTGGCCTGCCGCAGTCTGGAAGACAAGAGCAGTAATGTCCGAAAAAACGCCATCAAATTGCTGGCAATACTCATCAAGACTCACCCATTTACAGTCATGCATGGAGCGCAGTTGTCTCGCAAGGAGTGGCAGGACCGCCATGACAAAGTGGAAGGAGAGCTCAACGCGTTGAAGCCACCTCCAGGTATGCCAGGCTTTGAAGACGTAAATGGGAATACCACGGTAGACAATGAGCTGCTAGATGAGGCAACGCAAATTGATTCGGCTCAAAGCCCAGAGTCCATGAGTGACGAGGAGAAAATTGCCGCCATCAAGAAGGCACAAGAAGAAGCCGCCACAGGAGAAGCCATCGAGAAACTGACATTGGCTAGACGATATTACAACGAGGCCCTTCGTTTCATTGATGTCCTTCACGACGCCACTGGCGTAGTTTGTCAGCTTCTCAGTGCCAAAAACAAGAGTGAAGTTATTGAGGCTATTGACTATTTCGAAGTTGGCGATGCATACAATATCGAACAAAACAAGCTCGGCATTCGGCGTATGCTGAGGCTCATATGGACCAAAGGCAACAGCGATGAGGGCAAGGGGGTCCAGACGCACCTGATTGAGTGCTATCGAAGACTATTCTTCGAAGCTCCAGAGTCTTTCAGCCCCAACGATGCCGCCAACTACATTGCTCGCAACATGATCAGTTTAACATTCGGTGCCACCCCTGCAGAACTCACTTCACTGGAGCAGCTTCTTGCTACTATGATGAAAGGAGGCATTGTCCCCGACGTGGTGATCAGCAAGCTATGGCAAGTCTATGGCGTGCAGAGGAGAGAGATTTCGAGAACACAGCGCCGAGGAGCCATCATTGTTCTTGGAATGCTTGCGACCGCCAGCCCCTCCATCGTGGTGGATGAGATTGAAACCATGCTGCGCACCGGTTTGGGCTCACACGGTCGCAATGACCTGCAATTGGCAAAATACACATGCATTGCTCTCAGGAGAATTAATCCTTCCGGACGTCATGCGAAGGAGTCAACAAGTACCAAGTTCAACAGACTTGCGAACGATCATGCCGTTCTAGGGCGTCTTGCAGCCATCGCCGAGGTACAATCAGAGAGCAAGGAATGGTACGGAGTTGCGGAGCAGGCCATCAATGCCATCTATGCAATCTCCAAACACCCAGATGTGCTGTGCTCCGAGATCATCAGGCGGAAAACGAGGCACGTGTTTTCACAATCTCGCCCTGCTTCAAGGCCTACATCGCGAGATGAGGCGAAAGAGCCCGATATGACAACGAGTCAACCGACACAAGCGGGAAAGGCCAAGACACGAGATAATGCCGTTAACTTGTCGCAATTACTCTTTATCGTCGGCCATGTTGCCATCAAACAAATTGTCCATCTGGAATTGTGCGAGCTTGACTTCAAGCGTAGGAAGCAGGAGAAGGAAAAGCAAGCACCCGCCAAGACAGACAAGGATAAGGAAGACGTCGACGAATTAGATCTTATAGGAGGCACGACTGAAGATGATTTCACGGAAGCCATGGCCCACATCCGAGAGCGAGAGCTTCTGTATGGACCTGAATCGTTATTGGCCATCTTTGGCCCCCTGGTCTCGGAACTCTGCGCAAACAACACCACGTACGCGGACAAAGGTCTTCAGGCTACGGCTACACTTTGCCTTGCCAAGCTCATGTGTGTGTCCTCGGAATACTGCGAGACCAACTTGCCTCTTCTCATTACCATCATGGAGAGATCGACTGATGCAACCGTGCGCTCGAATGCGGTGATAGCGCTTGGAGACATGGCAGTTTGCTTCAACCACTTGATTGATGAAAATACTGACTTTTTGTATCGACGATTGGCCGACGACGATGCGTCCGTGAAGAGGACGTGTCTGATGACCCTGACGTTCTTGATCTTGGCTGGCCAGGTCAAGGTCAAGGGTCAGCTGGGAGAAATGGCCAAATGCTTGGAAGATGACGACCGGCGCATCGCGGATCTCGCAAGAATGTTCTTCACCGAACTCAGCACCAAGGATAATGCTGTATACAATCACTTTGTAGACATGTTTAGTCTGCTAAGTGCTGGTGACAGGCTGCAGGAGGAGAGCTTCAAGCGCATCATTCGCTTTTTGCTTGGGTTTGTGGAAAAGGTATGTGAACAAAGCATACTCCTAGAAACCCTTTTTAGGGTACTGAACGACTCATCTTTTGCTCACACGATCGTCTAGGATAAACACGCCAAACAACTCGCCGAGAAGCTGGCCGCAAGACTACCTCGATGCGAGACAGAGCGACAGTGGAACGACGTGGCGTTTGCTCTGGGGCTGCTGCCACACAAGAATGAAGAGATTGCCAAGGTAGTGACGGAGGGTTTCAAGGTGGTGCAGGTGGCCGCGGCTTGATGCCCATGAGCATCATGATTACGGTTTCCTTACTCGTTGCGCAAACGTACTTGTATGATACATTGATGAACCGATATGCAGCCGTTTTATTTATTTTGGATTACAGAGTTGCTTTGCGTCTCGGATAGATAATTGCATCTTCCATTCCAGATACATACCAGCGTCATGTGTACAGTGTAACACATCGTGAGTTGGGATGTTATCTTGTGCATCACATACCCTGCGACGACTTCGCGAATGATGAAGGAAACGACGTTCTAGGGCCTTGAAGGCGCTGTGCAGAACACTTGGCTATGCACCGTCGAGTGCATTTGCACTTTTATCGTTCAAGGGTTGCTTTGTAGCGGCGTAGCCAAACACTTCAAGTCTGCGATACATGGAAAATACGTAATGTGACGGCTCTGGGCCTCATATGTACTGGATGCGCGAGATAAGAACTTGAGAAGAGATAAGGAGCAGCCAAGGTGGGCGGTGCTCATGTCTCCGCGCGCGCCTTGCGCAATCTCAGTCTTGTATTCTTCAGGTCAGGTCGAATAGTGACACGGCTTGGTCGTGGTCTCGAACGGTCGTGTCAATACTTGGATCATCTCCGCCAGGCAGGAGTATGACCTATCTTTTGACTGATACCGGGTTTCCAGGGATCTCTTAGCCGCCTTCTCCGACAAGATAAAGGAAGACGACTGCACATACAGAACCGAGAGCAGTCGCATGATATTCCCCTTTATCTTGTCGGAGAAGGCGGCTAAGAGATCCCTTGAAACCCGATATCAGTCAAAAGATAGGCCATACTCCTGCCTGGCGGAGATGATCCAAGTATTGGACACGACCTTTCGAGACCAAGACCAAGCCATGTCACTCAAGTCATGCTTCTTTTTGCATGCAAAGGCGTCTTACGCATCATTTGCCTCTGCGCAAAATTCAATGCATATATTGCTCGGTGGTGCGAAGCGAGAGCCTTGAGTGGCATGCCATCGCTTTGGATTTATCAAATTTCGTCATACATTCAATTCGTATTTTGGTGTTCTGGATGGTCTCGAGAGAAGAAACCGAGAATGCAGGAAACCACGAGTATACAATTGAAGTCAAGTCGTGCGCTCTAAGTGTTCAGCGTGTAAAGAAGTGTCGCTTTTTTGGGCCAAAAAGGAAAAGAAGTGAGTCCTGATTAGCACGGGGCCATACTGGCGGGCGATGATAGGGGAAATGAAATTGAATCGCCCGCCAGTTCTGAGTTGAGTAGACAAAGCCTAAAGGCCCTCCCTTACTTCCTCTCTCCCTCTTACATTGTCACGGCCCTCCTACCTTTGAAGCTCACCTCCACAGACGGCAGCTACTGTTCCTACTAAGTACGGCCCTTTATACTCTGTACGCGTCGTTGGAATGGCGCATTACGAAATGTCCCAGGAAATTCCATTCTGAAAATTGCGTGCGGATTGGTGGGTCACGTGCTAACGCGCGAAGACTCAGTCACAATACACAAACACCACAAACAACCACAACCCACTTATCAGTTGACCTATTCTTCCTCATTCTTATTTCTACTTCTAGGCGATTGGAACAAACCTAACCCGGGCGGATTTTTCGCATACGCATATGCTGTTTGAACTTTTGGATTTGTATCAACAACTTTTGCTCTGTAGTAAGCATTACTATGCTTCACCACTGTCTTCAGCGGCTGACCAACACCTTTTATCCTATAGCAAAGATTACTGTGTTTTCCCCCGCTTCAACGACTGACCAACATCTTATTGTATAGTATGTATCGATATGCTTCACCACTGTCTTCAGCGGCTGACCAACACCTTTTATCCTATAGCAAAGATTACTGTGTTTTCCCTCGCTTCAACGACTGACCAACATCTTATTGTATAGTATGTATCGATATGCTCACCACTGGTTTCAATAGCTGACTCACGATCAAATGCAAGGCCGGGAAGGGGCAAGCAGCAAGATCAGGGAGGCCAGGACGCAAGACAGAGAAGATATGGGGTTGGAAGACTTCAGCTACAACGCGGAGCACCGAGTTATGGTGTGCCTCAAATGCGGAACATGCCTGGTGCCCGGCAGAGGCGAGCCGTCCTCCGAGACCAGTCTAAGGCCATGGATGAGCCACCTGCGATCAAAGCCGCACCGGCTCCGGGGAAAGGAGCTGAAAGCGGCCGTAGCCCTGCTTTTGAGCCACGACCTGCGGGATAGTGACGAGGTACGGCGATGGAGGCCAGAAAGGAGAAAACCCTGCCGGCCGATCGAGGGGCTGAGTACCTTCTCCGGCTACATATGCCTGTGTGACAAGGCGAACTGTGACTTCGCGACCCGGCGACTGCAGCTAATGGTGACCCACATGGCTCAGCATGGCAGGAAACCGCTCGAGCATCGGCGCACCCTCGAGTGCGGATCAGGTCAGCTACTCTGGCAGGAATGCACGCTGCAGACATACTCGACAGCCCGTAATCGGATTGATTACTTTGTTGTGATAGAGGAGGAGGTCGAGGAGGGATCGGAGGAAACTGAAGCAGCACGATTGAGCCCATCAACGGTCGATAGAAATAGGGCCGACAGAGAGCTACTGCTCCTTATGTTAGAGGACGTGCAGAAGGCGAATCGTGGCCTGAAGCGGCAGCCGGCCAGGGTTCAGAAATATTGCGATGCGGACTGGTACCAGACGGAGACATGGCTGACCTTCACGGGGTTCCAAATGTACTTGCAGGGACTCCGGAATGCCGAGATCTACTCCTCCTACCGGCTGCCGAAGATGGACGACCTGGAGGAGGAGGAGAAAGAGGAGGCAGGCGACCTGCTGCGCATACTCTCGGCAGCAGAGTCACTTTTCAGGGACGCCTATAGGCTAGTATCGGACGAGTACCCAGGCCGGCAGATGACACCGCAACGGGCGCTAGTGCTGAGCGAGTTCACAGCCGGCGCCGGCGAGAAGGGCAACGACGCGGCATTCCATTGTTTTATGGACGAGTCAACCTTGGTGGGCTACTTCCGGAAGATGAAGGAGCTGCTTGTGTACTATTACAGAGTAACACACCGAGAAGGCGGCCACTTTAGTCAGAGGTCAGCCGCGGTGGTAGACGAAGATGAAGAGTTCCCGCCATTGCCTGAAGATATCATCCGGCCGACGGTCGAACAGCGCAACGCAATGGACGCTATCTTTGCCGAACTGCGTAAGCTAAAGCTGGGTAAGGCAAGGCATAGGGAGAGCGGTGGTAGGAAGGAGGCGCAGGCGGCAGAAGAAGAAGAAATATGGGGAGTGGGAGAGAAAGAAATAGATAAGATGCTGAAGCCGGCCGTGCGGGAGTTTTACATGCAGTTGATCTGCCACACAGTGGGTAGCCAGGCCTTCCAATCGCCAGTGCTCAGCTTCTGCGCCATGATCAGCCGGAGGACGGGCTTCGCAGGCGACAAAAGCAAGGCACGGGCTGACAAGAGGCGAGAGGACCTGGTACACGACGAGCCGAATGACGAGGTCGGCATCTGGCACGATGCAGGCATCTACAACAGCAGCTTGTCGGCGCTGGTCTGGATGGCGCAGCTCCTAATCTTCGAGGGGGCCTGCTACTACAAAGACGAGCATGGCGATCAGACGCTCCTGGCCCAGCTAGAGACGCTATGCGGGCAATTTATGAACCAAAAACACGAGACAGCCTTTGGCTTTATTTTACAGTGGCAGCTCCACCTAGCGAAAGTGAAGAGGTCGGCCATCTCACCGTGGCAACCACGCTGGTCATTTGATTATCAGGAGCTCACATACCTCGGCATAACACTTCATGTCACCAAGCATATTCCGCAGTTAATTCTGACCGAGTATAGACGGGCATATGATATACTACATGACACATTACTGTTTGGGGCAAGAGACATGGAGACGATTGAGGCGCACCGGCTGTATGATGATCTGGATGCTGAGAGATTTGGCGACTCGTGGGCAACGGACCCGAGGAACGCCAAGCTGTTGGCCGGCGTGCACGAGACGCTGGTGAGAAAGATCGGGCTGCGGTCGGACCTGCAGAGGCGCTTCTTTACTGACGATGAAGCGAAGAATAAGAAGCAGCTGAACCGGAAGTCCATCCACGCGTACGAGGCCAAAGTGCAGGAATTTCTCGAGGCGCTTGCCACGCTGGTGCAAATCTCACCCATGCCGCCGCTAAAAGCGTCCCAGCTTCTGTTGACAACGTGCGCCAACACTAGAAGTCAGCGCCGCAGCCTATTGCTATGGGATCATAAGCTTATGCTACATATTCGCCATAGCGATTCATCGGAGCAGACTAATTGGGATGACGACATTCCCCGTTTCATCCCGGCCGACATTGCCGAGCTAATCCTTACCTTCACCGCCATGGTGCAGCCGCTGCGGCTAGTCTTCCGACGGATGACTGAGTCAGGCGCGACCGACCTCTCGCCTTACCTCTTCTCGAACATGGACGGAACAGAATGGCAGGCCGAGACGCTATCAAGATGCCTCGGCCAGGCATGCACCCGCGCTAAGGTGCCCGAGTTTCAGGAAACATGGTGGCAGCAGGCGGCGGCCTCTATCATAATAGTTAAGTTGGCGCTCCTGTGGCGGACTGACCTCCCGCATCTTGAGACGGAGGCGCCGAAGGAGGCGGCGACCGAGCTGGAAGGGCAGGTCGTGGATCGAGTCCAGGCTGACACCCACTCGAGCCCAACCTCTGATCGGCTCTACGCAGGACCGGCGACGGTGGAGATAGACACCGCGCTACACCGCGCCCACCGGACGTCGGAGAGCTGGAGGGGTCTCTTAAACATCGATCACCTGCTGGCTGAGGTGAAGACTAGCCGCGGCAGAAAGCGGGCGCGGGCCGGGGAGCGGGAAGAGGCCGGCCCAGTGAAGCGCACACGGAGAGGCAGCTTTGGCTAACTATCAAGACCCATACGGAACGTTTGTGTCGACTTTGAGGCCGTACGGGCGACGTATTGGGGAGGCTCGCCGGGGCTAACACGACGTTATTCTGCTTTATGTTGCCCCGGTTCGTTGAGTCGCGGACCATGCGCGGCCGGGAGGCCGAACCAGCATATTACGCCGCATCCGGTCAGCTTCTGCATCGTATCAAATGGTCAGCCTTGCACCGCTCGGCCATAGCCCGGTACGGCGTGACGGTCATGTGTCGTTTCTGAAGGAGCGGATGTTCCGTCTCTTGAGCCCCTTCTCTCTTGCTGCGGTCACGAGGTCGCGAGGTTCTCGCATCGATGGACTTTTGGGCACTGCAACGCGCCAAGCCATGGCTAAACCGCTCCAGTGCCGTCATCGTGAATGGCTGTGTCGCCCACTCACACACCGCGAGGAACTGGTCGCCGGCCTATCAGTCTGAAGTCACAAGATG
The DNA here is from genome assembly GCA_018360045.1 of Claviceps capensis. Lineage (NCBI taxonomy): Eukaryota > Fungi > Ascomycota > Sordariomycetes > Hypocreales > Clavicipitaceae > Claviceps > Claviceps capensis. The sequence continues at coordinate 13,104 of SRPN01000200.1, read as the reverse complement.
TCAATATGTCACCGCCTGGAGTGCCCTGAACGAGCGAGGTTGTGGCTGTGGGAGCTAGTGTTTTCCACAAGTCAGGGTCTAAACTCGGCCATCCCCATTGCGAGCATTATGTCAAACGTGTCGTAACTCAAATGGGTTTCAGCCATAGTGTTATGACAATGTAGAGGTTGCAGAATAGGAGAGATGATGGCAAGCCAGATATGACTATGTGCGCTCGACCACGGCAGCCGACAGGCGTATTGAAGAACAGCAAACATGGTTTGTTGGAAAAGGCCGTGAAACGTCATATGCTTACGTCGGGAGGATGGTGGGAGAAAATTGAGGGACCTGACATTCGATTTAGATCATACAATGTGTTCATAAGCACCGTATTCTAAGAGCAGCCTCAACTAGCTTGAGCTGCACCGCCTTGAATCATTTAGCCATCCATACTTCCTAATTCTCCTCTGCAACGGCGTCTTTGTAGGGATGTTTGGCTAGCCAGTCATCCGCGGTCTCCTTGAGTGCATGCTTGTTATAGAACTCGTCCAATGTTCGATTCAAATCTAGAGAGTCAATATAGTGTGCCTCAGATGAAGAGACGAGAATACTACAACCTTGTAACGACATGCCACGTGATGGCTCAAGAGAGAAACTGGCAAGCCAGTCGTTAATGAGAATCAGGTCGCTGGGCAATGGGCGTTCCTATGTATTCTGCATTAGTCGCCACAAACCCAATTGGATAGAAGAATTGATTGTACCCTTGAAGATAGTAAAGACAAATGGTTTCTCAGCTTGCTTGCCTTCCTCTTTGCATTCGAGATAAGTAGTCGAAGTGTTGACGCACTACTTCTTGCAGCAGGATGATGGTATGTATTTGGCCAAAAGGATACACCATTCGAACCTATCTGTCGGAATCGCACAACACGGAATATCCTCGGCGTTTCATGTTAGGTGGGATCGCACGTGACGAGCTGCGATCCCTGGTCAGTGGTGACAGGATAAAGGGCTCGTTTCCTCGAGCCTCTTTCCTGTTCACTCTTGAGTCTTGAGTCTTAGATTAGAAGACAAGACAACAAGAGACCATAAGATACCAACGTGTGTACCGTTTTGACATATCGTGTGTTCGATATTTTGCATGCATGCTTACTTTCATTTGCTTTCCCTTGGCGAATCCAACACTATCATGGAAATTAGCGCCACCCGGTAATATTAGCGCTTCATTTCACGAACACATTGCTGTCTTGATGAGTGGATACACAAGACCATCCTTATGTATTATCACCGCTTCACCCAGAGAGCCGTCTAGCCGGCTGGCCCTCTCTTCGCAATCAAACAAGGCGGAGGTGCGAGACGGGCTAGAGTAGTGCAGCGTGGCAGGGAAAGAAGAATATATCGCCCTGTCTGAGAAGTGTCGTCGAAAGAAAGAATGCGGCAGCCGCAGCGACTGGGAAACACCAGCAACACGTCCAAACATGGTGAATGATCGATGATTACTTCACTTTTTTTTGTTAATGGATTGTGACGGGAGAAAGTTGTGTAAATACAAAAAAATGAATGTGCCAGCCCCGGGCCGGCTGTGAACTGTCGGGCGCGGAGGTGGGCGTGTCGGGATCTGGTGTGTGTGTGTGTGTGGAAGAAGATACATACATCGACAGGCCCGGGGAGAGAACACATCATCGTCTTTGGTGGGTACAGGCGCGCCTGGCGCGGCCGCGCGTGCGAGAGGGGCAGAGGAGGTGATGTTGACGCTGAGGAACGGCCGAGATCTGGAGATTCGAACGTACATCGCCGTGAATGGTTTCCTTTGTAACCATGGGTGGGGTGAGCCAGCGGTCGCGAATTAAATGGAACTCATGCTCGCTGAGGCGTTCGTCCGACGCGTCCTTCGGCATGACCTGGTCGCGGCGTGAGAGGAAGTCGGGCTTTTCGGAGTCTTTGCCGGCGCCGAACTTGATCGTGAAGTTGTAATGATACAACTCCTCTGCCCAGTGGATTTGGCGTTCAGAGAGCATGGGAAAGGTCATAAAATACTGCAGATTGCGGTGCTCGGAGAGGATGGTGAACGTCTTGTGACAATTACGGAGCTCAACACGAAAATGCTTGATGGTAGAGATTAATCAGATGATGACAGGAGCTCCTTGTCGTGGATCTGATAGTTGATCTCCGCGGCCGTGAGCTTCCGCGAAAAAAAAATCCGTTGGGCGCAGAAGGTCATCGTGACCAAGCTCCGAGACAATTGCGCTCAGTCCGTATTCCGAGCTGTCAGCCTCGACAACGGTCTCGAGCTCCGGGTCATCATCGCGAGGATGGGGGCGCAGATGAGGATCTCCTTCATGTGGTCAAAAGCGGTCTGGTGGGCTGCGGCAGGCGCGAATTCCCTGTAGAAGTTGACGAAGCCTAGAAAGAAGCGCACCGCAGGCATTTGTAGGCTCTTCCCAAGCACTGATGACTTCGACTTTCTCTGGGTCGTCTGTGTTCCTGCACGTGCCTCGACAATAAATGAAAAGTATTTATAGGGCGTAGCCATACTCTCCTGACCCCAGGAATCTTCTTCCTTTCACAACTCCCAACCTCGATCGTCGAAACCTTAAGCTCGGATTCCTCGTCAAATCTCTTCGAATCTCCCCATTGACCTTCTATTTCCTATCACTTCTTTTTGAACCATTGAAATGGCCCCCACCACTACTCCGAAGAATCACCGCAAAATCCACTGAGGACCCTGAGTCCCAACATGCCCTCAGAAGGCAGTTTAACTGGTCGTCCTCATCACCGTCACAGCCATTTCGTGACACTCTACATCTTTGCTAGTAGTATAAACCGGCCATGTCACGCTTTGTCAGTTCGTTCAGACTTGTACCCATCCAGCTCTTCCGCGCCAACGCTGGAAAGAAAATGGGACTGCAAGAGTAGTAAGTACGCGGCCAGCAAAGGCAAGAGCTTTGACGTCGCGACCGAAAACGGCGTGATCAAGTCGAAGGCCCTGGGCGTATGTCTAGCACTAGAAAGATGGAATAATCTTAATTCTGACCGCATGATGTAGCACCAAACGGGGCCTCCATGAGACCTCTACCTAGTACTACGCCAAAAGCGAATTGTCCGATATTTTCGAGGGACTAATGTGGTCGTCTACGCCATTGACGAGGGTATGACGGATGTCGTCCTAGTGAGGCCAGGCGTACATGCCTCTGACTTGTCCAAAACCGTCCAAGGGAATAAATTGCCTGATGACTTGATCCTCGTCAATGAAGAGGGCGCATATCATTCACTCCAGACGGCTGTAGATTTACCCCCGCTGGTGGTTGGTGAAGCCGTTGGTAAGTTTCATCCTCAAACTGACCCAGAAACTAACTAACGATGACTTGAAGGAAAATGAACAGCCACTTCTTCGGATCCGAGATCCCGAATACGTCCGTAATCTTCGTGGCCGACCTCGCGCCTCATCGAACAGAAAGGTCACAGTTCCGACCCGCCTTCAAGCTGTTGATCAGTCTACACAGGCTTCAGCGTCGCAACCGACCCTCCCCAGCAGCCGCCCCTTAAAGCCAAGCATACGCCGTCGACAGTCATAGTTCGATATAGAGGAGGCAGAGGCATTACGGGCCTCGAAGAGACAAAAGACCAAGACCACGCGAGGGCGCGGACGAGGCAGAGGCAGAGGTGGGGCATCGCGATTATCTTCATCAGATATCAGCGCCTCGAAAACCACTGCCCCGTCATCGCAGGCCCTGATCATGATTAGCGAGACCGGGCAAGTTGAAAAGGTCGTCCCGGCTACGCAATTGACTTAGTAGCCTGTAGGCGCCGGCGTGTTCTGCTGGGCCACGAATGACGTACGTAAGGGTAAATGCAATGATAGAAGAATTCAGAACACCGAAAATGAATTCATTGAATTGAGCGAGTCGAGAAGCTAAAGTGAATCGCCGAGGCCTCGGGGCGGCGTGGTGATGTGGAAACATGCACATACGAGATGTGTACAGTTTGGTCAGTATGTAGAAGTTCTAGAACTGGGCAGCCTAGGCCAGCTCAGCTAGTGTATTTAATGATAATACTTCCCACTGTGATTTGGCGGGGTCCATACAAAGGAGTCCAAGAATTGTGAAGAATGCTGTCTGATTACTATAGTACTTTTATGCTGTCCAAGTAGGAATGCTCCTTCAATTTACCTTCAACCACCATCATCTTTGAGCAGCCATTGAAGCCATTCAGAATAACATTCGACGCCACGCACCAGGAATTGCGTCTATTCAACCTAAACAGCAGGAAAACCAGCCAAGCAGATCGCCAATGACGAGGAATTCTTCCAAGCCTCGTTGATGGCATTAAAAAACGGCTCACTGAATAAGGAATGGGGGATTTCACCAAAAGGGCGAGGGCATCCATTCGAGCTACAGTATCAAAACATAATATGTGAGTCCGACGCATCCATGCAAATATAAATGAAAAGCCATTTACTACAGCCAGAGAGTTCATTAGACAACACCTCAAGGCAAGAGGAGTCTTGCATCGCAAGGCCGCACAACGCCCGTTTCTCACAAGAGAATATGCCCATAAATGGCTCCAATTCGTGCTTCAGTATACTGACAAGCCGCTCGCGTGGTTTCGTCGAGTTTTATGCACAGATGAAAGCGCTGTTGAGCGCGGCGATGGACAGACCCAGGAGTGGGTTTGGCGCCCTGCCGGTCAAAACTGCACCTTGAACTCGTATTTACGGAGGAGCGCATCTCTCCTGGAGCTCTCTGGCCGTGGTAAATGGCTTTTCATTTACATTTGCCTGGATGCGTCGCATATCATGTTTTGACAGCTCGATGGGACGCCCTCGCCCTTTTGGTGAGATCCCCCATTCCTTGGTTAATGAACCGTTTTTTAATGGCATAAACGAGGCTTCGGAGAACTCAGAATTCCCTCGTCATTAGAGATCTTCTTGGCTGATCTGCCTGTTGTTAAGGCCGAATAGACGCGATTCCCGTTGTGTGGCGTCAGATGTTGGTTGAATGGCTTCAAAGGGCGTGGTGGCGTGGCCATGGCTGCTCAAAGATGATGAGTTGGTTCGTGGATGAAGATAAATTAACGCGTTGCGACGAAAAGTAAAGGAGGTTTTGCGTTCTTTGATTTGGAAAAAAAGAAGTCCTCTCCACATTCGTCCACAAGCTACCTACCTACCTAACCTTATCCTGCTAATTTTGGAGGAGCTTGTTTCTTTGTCATGAATACTGACCTACATAAGTCTGGGATCAAGAGCCTTTGCTTCAACAAGGCCATTTTGTTTGGCGACAATGTCATAAGTTTGCCGATAAGGGGACTGGACGCGCGGCTTTACTGAAGGATCATTGTTAACTCGAAATATTTCTTTTGGGAACTTTCTGAACACTGCAAAGAGGTTTGGGCGCGGCATTTTGGATCTACATAACAAGATTTGGTAGAACAGGAATCGGTGTTACATAATGTGACAGGTAGGCAGGCTCTGATGTACTCCGTAGCTTTCTGCGTCTTTCATCATGTCTGCCTTAGGCTAGGATATGGCCTGAGGCACCACGACGCATTTGCGTTTGTAGATTAAGTACACTTCGTGACAGTGACGTTGTCTAGGTACATTTCCCCGCATCCGTTGAATCACACGGCGCCGTGACGTTATGTCAAGCAAAAGGACCCAATGATCAAATGACTAAGCCTCAGAGAGCCGAGTTCATTGGTTTAGCGCGCGCTTGTGAGCAGGTAAATTGTAGGTACAAAAAGACTGGGGTGTCCTTCGAAAGCTCCAATGCTTTGCGGTTGTTCTGCGGCATGTAGAACTTTAGCAGCTTGCTCGTCTTGGGCCTTTGCACCTACTACCTCACCGCGCACCAGAGACGAAAGTCTCGAGATGAAACGATCCGACGAAGGCATAGCGTCTCTCCTTGTCATTGCGGATGGCGGCACATTGTCCTCTCCTTCTCTCTATTGAGCCCCTACCTAGTGGCACCATTGGCCAACGAGCTTCACGATTTTCGAAATATGTACGACAAGACCGTCTCGTTAGGCTCGCGCCTGCATTACCCCATAACCGTCAGCAAGCTCCTCAAAGCGCCGGGAGACTTTGTCAAGAAACAAGAAACGATATTCGAATACAAATTCACGTGGCGACGGAGGGTCGACGACGACGAATGGGTCGACGAAACAACATACACGGAATTCGATAGTCCTGCAGATGGCACGCTGAAGGAATGGCGAATCAAGGAAGGCAGTTTGATCAGCGCCGATGTTCCTTGCATGCTTATTGAGGAAGCCTGTGGCCATGAGGTCCAAATCCAAGGACTGTGCAGTCTATGTGGCGCTGACATGACTGAGGTAAACTGGGCTAGTGAGGAAAAGGACACAGACCGCGCCATGATAAATATGACGCACGATCAAACTGGACTGATGGTGAGTGAGAGCGTGGCCACGAAGGCTGAGCTTGATACCCAGAAGCGCTTGCTTGAGCAAAGAAAACTGAACCTCGTCGTCGATCTGGACCAAACCATCATCCATGCTTGTATCGAGCCCACAATCGGGGATTGGCAACGAGATACATCGAATCCAAACCACGAGGCTGTCAAGGATGTCAGGAGCTTTCAGCTCGAACACGATGCCTCGCGAGGCTTTACAACTAACTATATCTACTACGTCAAAATGCGACCGGGGTTGCAAGAATTCTTGGAGGAGGTGTCTCAAATGTACGAATTGCACGTCTATACTATGGGCACACGCGCGTATGCGCAACAAATTGCGCGGCTTGTCGATCCAGATGGGAAGTTTTTCGGAAATCGTGTCATCAGTCGAGATGAAAGCGGTAGCATGACAATCAAGAGTTTGCAGCGACTTTTTCCTGTCAGCACAAACATGGTGGTCATCATCGACGATCGAAGCGATGTATGGCCCCGCAACCGACCGAATCTTATCAAAGTTGTTCCATACGACTTTTTCAAAGGGATTGGCGATATAAATTCGAGTTTTCTGCCAAAGCGCACCGACTGGTTACCAGCTCCAACGCAGGCCAACGGCCCTCCACTTGCTAACAACAAAAGCAGCTCCGATGGGTCGCCCACAACGAACGAGAAATCATCCCCACTTGAGTCGCTGGCTGAAATGAGTGGTGCGGGCGACGAGGCCAGCCTCAAGTTACAGACCAAGGAGCAGGAAAAGACTCTCGAAAAGCAATTGATGGATCGACCCCTCTTACACATGCAGGAGGAACTGGACAAGAAAGAAGAGCTTTCTGGGGAGACGAAAGCGACTGAGGAGTCATTCCATCACCGAAGACACCAGCTTCTGAGTGACGATGATGAGGAGCTCATTGCCCTACAGGATCATCTCACAGATCTCCATTCATCATTCTACGACTTATACGATCGAAGGCGAAAGGACAGACAGCAAGGAAAATCGATACAGCCACCGAGCCACGGCCAAGCACGGCGCAAGGCATCCGTCGATGACGTCGATGACGACGTGGACTTATCTATGGTCCCGGATGCTGGAGATATTCTAGATGAGCTGAAGTCCAACGTCCTATCTGGTCTTGTCATTGTGTTTTCGGGCTTAGTGCCCCAAGGAGAAAAGGTTGAAGAGTCTGAGTATGGCATGCAGGCGCAAAGCTTTGGTGCTCAAGTGCTGAATGATATATCGCGTCGGGTTACTCACTTAGTCGTCTCTTTGGATAGACCACGCACGAAGAAAGTGCGGCAGGCAGCAAGATATTCCAACGTCAAGATTGTGAACCACAAGTGGTTCGCTGATTGTATCAGCCAATGGCGGCGGTTAGACGAAAGACCATACTACTTGAATATATCGGCAGATCTCGGGCGCTCGGAAGGCATGACCGAACCAGCATCCGAATTCGAAGCCGGAGTGCAAGTGGAAGCTAGAGTCCATGCCGAAGACGAGATCGCAGTTGAGCCAGAAGGCGCTCCGAGTCTCCCAAATTCCGACTGGACTCTGGCCGATAAAGATCTAGAGGAGCTGCTTGGCACAGATATTGACGACGATGACGACGACGACGAGGAAGACGAAGAAAATGGGGACGAGAACGAGGACGAAGAAGATGAAGGCGAGGACAAAGTTGGAGAAGAGGACGAGAACAAGGACGAGCATAAGGACAAAGACAAGGACAAGAACAAAGACAAGGACGAAGAAGAAGAAGGCGAAAGCGCGAGAGAGGATCTGTGGGAGCAAGGCCAAGCCGAGCTCAATCAGATTATTGACGACAGCATCGCCAAGGAAAATGCCGCCAACGTCAGCGAAACACCAGGTGGTTCAGAAGACACAAACAAGAAGCGAAAACAGCACGTCGAGGACGAAAAACACACCCTCGATGAAGCAAACATTGATGATGATGATGATGATGAAAGCGTCATTGCCAAGAAGCAGCGTATGACACAATAGTCCCACATGATAATCCAGCCATTGATGTAGATAATAATGCAAGTCTTGATGAAGACTACTATGCCGCGGGCGCTAGCACCTCGTCAGTGACAGACAGGCTGGTGTATGATTCACCGTCGCATGCCGCAAAGCATCCGACGGCACGGGCTCCTTGTTTCTAGTACCTTGCGCTAATACTGCTAGACTTGACTCAGCTTTCAATGTACATACATATGTAGGCATGTACATACAAGATCCATCTAGACTTGGCAGCTAAAGTGCGCGGGAAATAAAGCCCGGGCATGGCATTGTTGATGAATTCCCACATGGCGTCCTCCATGCCGGTAGTCGGCGGTCGGCGGTATTTTCCTAGGAGCCACTCAACTTGCGGCCAAACTCTAGTGCCCGCACTGGAAACTCGGACGAAGGCCTATTAGTACTTTTATGCTGTTCGACTAGTACTTTTATGCTGTCCGAGTAGGAATGCTCATTCTATTTAGCGACTCCACCAGACGATACTGACTGACTTCCCTCCCTCTTTACCGTGAGTCGTGACAGCCACATCATGCATGTATGTACATATGTACATACAAGATTTGCGGAGAACGGTTCGCCACTGACCCATTAGGTACGTGGCTTCACAATAAGGCACCTCCCTGCCGACGGGAGAATTCTCCGCTCATGGGCATGATAGGTATACGCGTGGAGCATGATCGGACGCGGAATGACTTGCTCTTCGATTTCTGCGCCACCCATTGGTGTAGGTTAGCCTCTATCTGTCGGAAATCGTTCACATTACAACCTTCCAGATCGATCCTACAACATCGGGCGTCGAGCTGCACAGTCAAGCCGTCTTGCATTGCCCAGGTACCTAAGCTTGGGCGGCAGAGCTTATGGACCCCTCGTCCGCGCGAAGTAAATAAAAGTTTATATAGAAGCCTTGGCTTCTTGTTCCAAGGGGGCGGGCCCATACCTCCTCAGCGAAGCGTGCGTAGAATTATATTAGCTTCAACCCTATTTCAGCGAAGCGTGCGTAGAATTATATTAGCTTCAACCCTATTCCACGTGTTGGAGGTGGATTCTATCAACTTGGCGAGTCGTATAGTCTCAGTGAGACGATACACCTACCTGACGACGTCGATCTATGTAGGTTTTCTTAAGATCATGGACATTTAGAGTAAATACATAGTCTCAAGGGCAAGGGTGCCAAGAATCGTGGCGCTTTTTCCCCCTCTTGGAAGAAGGCGGGTCGCAGATCGCCGCTAGGGTCTTTATGCCGTGTTAAATCCAGCGACTTGTGGCAATGGATTATGTAGCTTCGCGGAAGGAACCGACAAGACTGGGGCGCGACAGCCGGATGGGCAAGTGGCGTGCCAGATTCGAGATGTACGAAAAAAAGCGAATCAAGCCATCCGCGGATTCATTCGGTGTTAGTCCAAGAGACAGAGCGTAGACGCGTCTGACTCGTTGGCCCAGTGGAAAGAGAAAAAGTCAAAAAATGGTGCCGGATTTTGATCACCTTGCAATTCTTGCCGTTGAGGAGGGCGTTATCAAGCTATCCAGGAAGACTATAAATATGAGCGATTGAGTCCTCGAGATCCATGGATTAAAATTACATCTTTACACCAGTGTGAAGCACAGCCGTCAACCCATCATACAGACGAACGCACGCCCAAGAACACCAAGAAACCCAAGATCTTTCTTCCAACACTTACTCACTCCTCACACCATGCATTTTCTTTCTATCGTGGCCTTGGCAGCCCTCACAGCCGCCCACATCGAAATGAGGTACCCGGCTCCCTTTCTCTCCAAGTACAACGTTCACAGTACCGACATCGACTACTCCATGACATCCCCTCTCTTTGCGTCAGGGTCCAACTTCCCCTGCAAAGGCTACCACTCTGTGCTGAACACACCCCAGGGTCGGTCCGTGGCCAACTGGAAGGCCGGACAGCCTTACACCGTAAACCTCGAAGGCAGTGCCACCCACGGAGGCGGCTCGTGTCAGCTCTCCCTATCATACGACAAGGGCCAAACCTGGAAAGTCATTCAATCCTTCATTGGCGGGTGCCCCTTGACTCCGAACTGGCGATTCGTCGTGCCCGCCGATGCACCTACTGGAGAAGCACTCTTCGCATGGAGCTGGTTCAACAGAATCGGAGGTCGCGAGATGTACATGAACTGCGCGCATGTGACTATCGAGTCATCGAAGCCGCCCGCCGGCGGAGCGTCACTCCCATGGAGCAAGCGACCCAACATGTTTGTCGCGAATGTGAACAACGGATGCAGGACGTTGGAAATGGCGGACGTGGTGTTTCCCGAGCCGGGGCCGGACGTGAAGAAAGGGTCGGACAAGACAGCTGACCCTGTTGGCAACTGCAAGCCACGATAGGGACTTACTTATTTGGAAAGGGGGATCAAGCACTTGCTTCGGCTACTACTTTTAAGTTTATGAGAGGGCACGTTTCCAACATGTTGCGCGAAACGGTATTCGAATGCGAAGATTTGCCTGCCGGACGGCAACGGCGATGGGATAAGGGAAAGTTCTGATATAACACGAAAACATGTTGAAGAGCTTTGTGCGGCTTTGTGCGACTGTATGCCTTAGCTTGTTTAGAAGTAGTAGGAGCTAAAAGAACACTCGGAAATACGGTACATTAGTTAGGTTGAATTAGAAAAATGGATTCGTTGACACAAGGACACCAAGATTGTCGCACACAACCAAACCCTCGCGTGACTCCAATTCTTCGCGTAGGCGCTCGCGACTTCATACGACAGACAGGTTCAGAGCTTCAGTGGGAGAATCGAGATTGCGCTTACACAATATTTGAACCTTCAAGGCAACCCGATGACCCCGACTCTCCGAGGGTTTAAGAATTGGCGCGTGCGTGGAGTCTTGGACTCTGTCTTATTTTTCTGTTCCAGACGGATTGTTCAAGCATACTAGTAGTCGTAGGTGTAGCATTCGTGTACGGTATCATCTATGCCTTCGTACCTCAACGTCACTTCTTACACAAATAAAACGATCAGTTGCAAAAACACGTGATGAACTAAGGAATAAATCATAATCTGTCAAGATCGAAGGCTCTAGCGAGGACCGACCGTTGAGGTTGTTGTTTTGGAGGTTGTGTAGGTGAGACTTGTTCAAGTTTGTTATGCGAGATTTACATACTACCTATTCAAGGAGTTGGGACGCGATCTCTCATACGAGGCGGCGACCTTTGTGTAGTGCTGAAGTAGGAGTGAGAGGTTGCGGTCCACGTTTTGAGTCTGTCTCTTCAATCTGAAAGTTTACACATATTTCGAGTGAACCTTTTGAAGATTTGAAGCCATACTTATTAAGTGGACCAAATAGATCATACACCGTACGAGGCGATGTGTCTGACTGATACTCAATTCGATCAAGCCCGGCTTTCTTAGTCCAGGCTCTTCCAAGCTCATATGGAATAGCCTGCTGCTGGGCTTCCGCCTGGTGCTGCGGTCGTACGTATTTATTAATCCATGTTCGCTCGGTCATGAGCGCGACATCTCTGTCCCATATGTTAAGTGGCAGGAATTGAAGTGCTGCTAAAACATTGTCAGCTTCAACCTATGGGAATTGGAGAATCTGTACAAACACCGCTCGCATTGCTTTCGGGCATAAAAGAAGCCACCTTCGTAGGTGCCCAACGATGATACATGTCTGACGATAATCCGGACACCTTTCGGGTCTTCCCATGCAGATCGGTCCCTGGTTTTCTTTGCATCTTCTAGTGCGATTTTTCTCTGGCGCGCGGAAGTATGCGGACGGTTGGTTGTGCGGTCTCGAATCGTTCGCGATGGGCCCGAGGTCGTATGCCTTCCTCCTATAATCTCCTCCTCAGGCTCAACTGGAATTGGGACTGCGTACGGTTCACCACAAAACACACAAAAACTCCCTTTATAGCGTTGACGGATATCGTGGTGTGTTTCTGATGGTTTACCTGGACATCGGGTTGCCTGATATGAACGAACCATTGCGCACGGCTAAGGCGTGTTGTGCGCGGGAAGGATGCATGAGTTAGAAAGTGAAGAAGACGAACACGTGAGTGTTAACTCTATGCAAATGGATTGATGAAGGAGAAATGAATACCAAGCTACCTATTTAAAGGAAGACCTGGTTTGCGTTGTCGCCCATGGTTGTACGGTCTGACTCCTGAGGCTATTCCCCGCAAGATACGGAGTACATACATACCCCGTAGGTACTCTCCCCTCAATGAGGGCGTTAGTCAGCAAGGTTTCGGGTCTGTATGACGATGTACAGCCCCTCCGGAAAATAACGCCCAACACCACATTGGACCCATAATGAATCGTAACACCTATTTATTTCACTTTTTCGCAATCTGGCCTTTCAAATTGTAAAAAATGCGTAATTGAGCAGAGTCTATAGAATCATGAAGGCTTAATCAATTGACTGCCTCAATACTTTGTATACCACCCATTGGAATCTATCACAGCCTGAAGACGGTCAGGCACGCTGTCGACAAGGTCATTTACAAGCTCCTTTCCGAGTTGATCCCAAACATTTGTCGCAATTTTTTCGAGGTGCTCTAATGCGGCCTGGGGCTTCTTCATATGGGCCATATTCGGATCCCGTTTAAAAATTCGCTGTTTCAAGCATGACCATAGGTTCTCAATGAGATTCAGGTCGGGGCTGTATGGCGGCCAGTCCAGAGGAGTCACCCCTAGCTCCTCGAGGCAATCTTTCACGATTTTGGCGGTGTGAATCGG